>JANHFM010007118.1:765806-780731 GCA_032468115.1 Grayia smithii
AGATAATGCATTGCTGTTTTCAGCTCCTAGACCTGGGGTGTCAAACTCAAGGCCTGGGGGCCGAATCCACCCTGCAGGGTGCTTAGATCTGGCCCATGGGGCTACCCTGGAAACAGCAAAGGACTGTCCCATGGTGCCTCTTCCAGGGAAAACTGAGCTCGGGAGACTCTCCCGAGCTCCTTTTTCCCTGTCAGAGGATTACAGGAGGCTGTCACAGCTGGAAACGGAGCTCAGGAGTCTGTTTTCGCTGGAAGAGCATTCGGGCCACTAAAGGTGAGAGACATTGAGCTGACCATGCTCCTCCGGCCATGCCTGCCCCAGCTGCCCCCAAGGTCAAACACAACCCTGATGAAATTGAGTTTGACACTCCTGTCCTAGACAATGGTATGGTCTAAATATAATGAACTTTTAGTAAATAGCAGCCAGTTGATTGTGCAGGTAGTAGTGGTGGGGACCAGCATAGCTGGAGAGAATCATGTTGGGGATTAACTGAAAACATGATAACCAGAGACCATCCAGATTTAGGCATTATTTACAAAGCAGAAGTACTAGGCAAGGGTGATTTAACTTAGGCTGTATTTAAACTTGTCGTGCAGAAAGCAGCAAGGAGGTTTCATTTCAATTATCAGCTATTTTTATCTTTAGCTGACAGTTTTTACAAATGCACCTTAATTTGGACTCATATAGACATCCAACCTCTTATGGCCATCAGGCATTTGTACCGTGCCACAAATCCACCCAGCAGAACTGCAGTATGCTAAGTGCATTTTAACACCCATTTGACTTTTCATAGTGACTTCCTTTGCCCCACTGCTGTATCTCTGTCAGTTTTATAAAGATTTGCAGACACTATGCTTGTATAGAGGGCATGCAATAATCTGCAAGATGGCCAAAGAAATAATCATTGTTAGTAGATTTATGAATGGTGTGGGGTGGTGGAAATATTTTTTTTCCCTTTGCTTTTATATGGCTGAAATATAAATGATTCAGAGAAACGGAAAGATGATAGTCTTAGAAGTAACAAAAATACTTTTTTTCATATTATGGTAATCTAATGAAACACAGTGAAGGTGAATCACAGAGACATGTGAGAGGCACTCTGAGTTAATCTAGCCAATGTAATTTGTAAATTGGGGCAAAGAGTTTGGCTCTTATGTGAACAGGACATTGTGGCTTATTTGACAAAGTATGGCAAAACAAACTGGGTAGGTAAGTGTGATATCTAGATCTTGGCAAGGTTAAGTTCTCAAGAAAGTAAAGAAAATATTTCTGGGATAATGTTTCAGGTAAAATCTGTACACTGTAATATGGAAGAACTGAACATTTCCTAATATCAGCAATCTTTTACAGATTTGTTTCGAGCTCAGTCTCATCACTCATACGTTAAAGATTGTGCAAAACTGATTAGGAAATAAATAGCTTGCAATTAGTCAAATAAGTAAGCCAAACTATACACTGCAGGGTAAAAGAACCCAAAGTCTCATTGCTAAGGCAATTGTGGGAAGGAACAGGATAGTGTTTGCTCAGTATTTGTGCCATCTGTCTTTATATGGCAGGGAACTTCTCAGCTTCTCATTGCTCAATCTCTTTTATGACAGTTGGGTTGTTATTGATGATAACTTCCGGATGCTGTTGAGTTACTTTGTGTGTGTGATTACTCTTACTGTTAGGAGCATCTTCAAAGCAATAGAATAAGCTTTGCAACATTTCTTCTCCATCAAAAGTGGGCCAGGGGAAGACATTTGAGAACAGGATGTTCACAGTGGGAATAGTTGATCAGTCTTCTATTTTTCGGGAAGCCTAATTCTCAGGGCTTTTACACAGTTGTGTATTTGTGAACAGCTGTACCATCTTTCTATTTTAAAATCTCCAAGCTGCACAGCTGTGCTGTGTGCCAGCATTGACTGGACTGTTGCCTAAAACAGCCTGCCTTCTTTTTTCCACAATTGCAAACCTTGTGGCTCCACAGTAAGTGCTCTCACCATGAACTTAAATCAGTGGTTCTCAACCTTCCTAATGCCACAACCCTTTAATACAGTTCCTCATGTTGTGGTGACCCTCACTGGATGCCTTTCTCCACAGCGGCACAGTCTTCGGTAGTTCCCCCTCCTCTCCCTCGCACCACATGCAGACATTGGTTGCGGCTCCCTTTTGGTTGTGGCTCTCCCTTGGCGCTGCTGCCCCCTGGTCTGTCTCCACGGTGGGGAGGGAGGTGAGGAGGCAGACAAAGGTGCGGAGGACGTGGCTGTTTCTCAAGGAGTCCCCGCTGCTGCTTCTGCTGCCGCCGCCGCATATTATAAGACTGTTCCCGGCCATCGGCAGTGCTTCCCACCTCTGCTGCTGCTGGTGGCAGTTCCGCCTTGTCTCCTGCACCACCTCGCCTCTCTCCCCTCCCACTTCTGCCATTTGCTTGAGGCTGACAACTCTCAGCCCTGCTGCTGCCGCCACGGTGCCTTCACCTCCTCCTCCTGCTGCCTCCTCCTCTTCAGTTCGCTTTCAGTTGTGTCACACCAGCCCACAGCCCCTTATTTTGAGCCTATATTGATAGAAGAGAGGTATCTCGGTTCCTAAGACCATTGGAAATATGTGTTTTTCAATGGTCTTAGGCAACCCCTGTGAAAGGGTCGTTCGACCCCCAAAGGGGTCCTGACCCACAGGTTGAGAACCACTGACGTATATAGTGTGTCTAGAGGTATATGTTCAAGATTTTCCAAATTCCCTGCCTTTTAGCTTTAATGAGGCAAATGTAACAGTTGTTCCTAAATCAAACAAGAAGTCCACTAAATGTTGTAATTCCAGGTCTTTCTTCCTTGGTGGATTCTAAGATTCTTATAACTATTTTCGTCTATACAAAGTATAGGATTCTTCTAACTCTAGTGAACCTAAAGTAGATTTATTCAAGAGTGTTAAGCTATTGATAAGATCAGATTTTTAATGGGCATAGTTGCTTTAACTCAAAATGGATAAAACCTAACAGTTGCAATTTCTTTGGACATTGAGAAAAGATTTTATAACTTCTTGGAAGTTTTTGAAGCTAGTTCTGATTAATTTTCATGTCCCCAAAGTTTTGTATTTTTCTACTCTATTTATTCAATGTATTTATTCTATTCTATTACTTATCCAATTTTTTCAAAATCATACCTGATTGTTAATGATATGTCATGTTCCTAATTAAATTTATTTCAAGGTCCATGGCAAAGATGCCTTATTGCTCTTTTTCTTTCTAATCTGGTTTTATAAATTCTTGCTTTCACTAATAGAAGTTAACAAAGTTACAGTGCAAGGCAAAACATCAGTTTTTCGATTATATGTTTCATAAATACACCAGGTACCCTTATTCTTCTGCCATGTCATTTATATGTGAGCTTGGGAAACAGTCTAGATACTTTATAAGTCAAGATAAATCAAATTTGATGCTATTGACTTACTGCAATAGAAAAATATAAAGACTGGAGCTTTAAGTTATGATCTAATTCCTTTTGTTTATCTTATATTCTTATATTCCCAGAAACCCTTCTCAACTAGTAAACTTCAAATTATCCCCAGCTTTGATGCAAATGAAATAAGAATAGCCAGATGGTCTAGAATCCCAGTGAGTATCTGGGATAAGTTAAATGTGATTAAGATGAATATAACTCCAAGACTGATTTATATTTTGAGCAGCCTCCCACATTTATTCCACCACAAAATAAGTTTGAAGAGCATTTCTTGAGCAAGACTTTTTCCAGACTTTTGGACTTATCATTGAGTATTTGTGCTCACTTTGGCTACCGGCTAGAGAGAGACTTCAGAATTAACTTTCCTTCTGGACTCTGATTGTTCTTACTCAGTGGTGGGATTCTCCCAGTTTAAAAACCAGTTCGGTTGACTGTGCGATTTTCAATTATAATAACATTGCTACACGCTCCTGCTCAGTTTGAAGAAATCTTTACTTCCTGGTTTCTTCGGAGGAGTAACACAGCTGATTCACATGGCAATCTGCTCTACCACATGAATTAGCTGAGAAGATAAAGGATGGGCAGGTGGGCCCATCTTATCATTGGGGTGAACCAGTTCGCTTCCAGCTGATCGTCAGAACTACCAGTTCTCCCAAACCGGTCCAAACCGGTACAATCCCACCCCTGTTCTTACTCAATGATGAGAATAAAATAATCTACATGTGTTCAGAAGTATAACATTCATCACTTTCTTGGCTAAATCCAATCAGAAGCAAGCAGCTAAGTTTTGTAGGTTATCCTCCTAATGTTCACAAGACTGCTACCTTATTTGCAGCATATTTTGGGAGAAAGTTTCCTTTAAAACCAAACAATAATTTCTCAGAAGTGGTTTATGGTGGTCTCATTCCATGGTGCTGTTATAGCGACCAGCAAGAATATGAATCTTGGCATCTGTGGATACCACAGAGTTTCTGGCTATTTCTCTTGTAGTGCCCACCAAGTGTCCCTGTTCCATCTTTATTTTTATTTTTTTTTAAAAAAGAATGGTTTAATTCAAAACTGTTAACAATTTTTAGAAGCAAACCAAATCTAAATCATGCCTATTTTAAAATTCACTTGTTCATAGAAAATAAAATATTGGGGATCTCCAGTCTGTTATTTTCTTAAAATGAGCCTTACCAGGAAACAAATCAGAGGTGGGTTCCAGCAGGTTCTGACCAGTTCTGGAGAACTGATAGCAGAAATTTTGAGCAGTTTGGAGAACTGGCAAATACCACCTCTGACTGGCCCCGCCCCCATCTATTCTCTGCCTCCCGAGTCCCAGCTGATAGGGAGGAAATGGGGATTTTCCAGTAACCTTCCCCTGGAGTGCTGTGGGAATGGAGATTTTATAGTATTCTTCCCCTGCATGCCCACCAAGCCATGCCCACTAAGCCATGCCATTCCACGCCCACCAAGCCACACCCACAAAACCAATAGTAAACATTTTTGAAACCCACCTCTGGTTTTAGATATTATAATTCTACTGTGCAGGTTTTGGGGGTTTTAAGTTTTAATAATATAGAACCGGGGTTCCCAATCCCTGGGCTGCAGCCCACTACTGGGCTGTGAGCCATTTGGAACTGGGCCACAGAAGCAGTGTGTAAGTGCACATACATATCCTCACTTGCGTGAGCAGTGAGCAGTGAGCAAGTGCATACGTGCTCCATTCATGCAAGTGGTGAGCGTGCCTGTTGGCTGCTTGTGCAAATGGAACTGCACCAGTGATGGGTTGCTCCCGGTTCGGGCCAGTTCGCGCGATCCAGTAGCGGTGACGCTGTGATATCACCGAACTGGGAACAAATCGCAACCGGGAGCTGGGCCCACCCGCGTGCCTGTACTTACCGTTCTCTGTGCTCCGCATGCTCCACACATGCACAGAACACTTTTTTTGAGGTTTCCCCCCCCCCCCAAAAAAAGTTACTGCACATGCAAGGAGTGTGCATTCGGCGCGCACACACGCACCAATCACATACAAAGCACATGCATTATCAGAACCGATAGTAAAGGTAAGTAGAACCCACCCCTGAGCTGCACGTGTGCACACGCTTGCTGACTATTCTCATGGAACAATCCTTTCTCCTTCCCGCTACTGGTTTGCAAAGCCAGAAAGGTTGGGGAACTCTGATCTAGAAGAGAATTGGAGTTAGTGGCATGTAAATAAATGAATTCATTAAATTGGTTGGTTTCCATAAGAACATGTGATCAAGGATCTTTCTTACTTGATGGTTGGGCATCCAGATTTTGAAAGATGAGGTCTAGATGTCCAACTTCTATGTCATAACTCTCCACCAAGAGGAAGTGAGAGAATATATGCTTTGCTTGAACCAGGAAGGTCTCTGAAGCAGGGCATCTCCTTGAAGAAAGCATTGACAAGCTTACATTGTTCACAATAAGATTAACAAAACATGCTAAGCCACATATTTTGCTTTCTTTTGCCTTCCTATATTGTAATATAGGAAGTCAATATGTTTGATTGAACAAATCGCATTTGGATGGCTTCATACAACACTGACCGCCCTAAGTCATGTTTTACATGCCATGACTTATGGCTATCTGTGTTGTATGAAGCCATCCAAATGTGATTTTTTTTCAATCAAAATCAAAATCAAACGTAGTCAAATAAATCATAATTTAGCTCAGTGGAAAAACCAATTGTGATTAACACAGCTTCTTATGCTCCTACACTTATTCATGTGAATATGATCAACCCAGTTCAATAATGTCTACATCTGGATTATAGGAAACATGCTCAGAATAAACTTTGATAGCATCAGATACAAAGGTACATTACTTTCATAGGAATGGACAATAATACCCTTCCCCAGGCAAAAATGATTACACCCATCATTACTCTTCATCTTGGGTGATGGAAGTTAAAACCCAATATTTAGACTATCCAACTGAGTTTCATTGTACATATAATGACCACGTACTGAAATCTTACTAGTGTGAAGATAAAGCCCAAACTATACATGTTTCCTTTTCTGCGTCAGTGTCAAAAAGGTCATCGTTACTTACTATTTTAATGTCCCATTTGATTAAATACTAAGTGATTGTCTTGTAATTATGTGTATTCAGTGGAAAAACAATAGGCCCGTTCAATTAGGAAAGTAGCTTTTTACTGCTTTGGTTTTAATGAAGTTGCAGCAGTACTGCAAGTTATAAAGAATAATGAAAAAGCTTTTTCCGTTTTCTTTTTAAAATTGAAAGAGCAAAATAAGTATTCTTGCAGAAGGAGAAGGCATGCATTGCATGTGTAATTTGATGAACTTACTTTGTGAGTTTACTGGGTGATCTAAGAAGTAAATGACACTTGCCTGAGCAGTTCAACTGTTGATCAAAAAGAGTAAATTATTTAAGTGGATGCTGCAGTCCAGGAACATGTGGATCCAGCTGGAGGGTCATGTGTCATAGCCTCTGTCTGCTGCCAGCTGGAAGCAACACAAAGGCAGAACAAGCTAAACAATTCTTGTTATTCATAACACTGAGCGGGTGTTCAAAACACACAGGATCCTGCTTTATGGAATAAATTTGCACTCAGAGATGCCCAGTATTGTCAGCTCAATTGGCCTTTAAATCACACATCTTGCGTGCTGGACAAATCTCGACAATTTGTTGTAGAGGACCTCAACATTCCTCCGAAGAAGCAGAATCAAAATACTGCATTGAAAGATAATGCTGTAGTTCTGCTTGAAATATCTTAATCCAAAATCTTGATTAGCTCTTTGGATGATCTGTCAGCCTCACCTACTATCCAAGGCTGCCCTGAAGATAAATTCAATAATATATATGTAAAGTCAAGCTTCATAAGCTCCTTTGAAAGAGATGTTTTACTTATGTGATGGGCTAAATCAAGGACTACAACTCCTTGCATTCCTCATTACGGGTCATCTTGGGTAGTCATATTGGAAGGTTGGCATTCTAAGAGCCAATGTTGCGCGATGGGGTGGACTCCCATTCTTGCCCCTGCTGCTGCCAACCTAGCAGTTTGAAAGCATACAAATTCAAGCAGATATAAATATGTAGCACTTTGATGGGAAGCATTCCAAATACCTTGGCATATAGTCATGTTGGCCGCATGACCATAGAAGCATCTTCAGACAATGCTTGGCTCCCTTGGCTAGGAAATGGAGATGAGCACCACACTCTGCAGTCAGATGTGACTGGACAGGGGAAACCTTTACCTGTTTTGGGTTGTTTTTTTTTACTGGAAACTGTAGCTGACCAGCATTTGGAATGCTATAATGATGCCTACTTAGTGAGATACCGTGGTTACTCAAAAGGAAGCTGCTTTTCTACATGCAGTGATCAAAGATAGCTTCCAACCCAGTCTTGGGTTCTTCAGCATCTGTTTGCATCTTGGTTTCAACAAATGTAAAAAAAAAGCACACATTTTTCCACTTTGCATTTTTATAAAAATCTATTTTAATATCTATTTTTTTTAAAAAAAAAATACAAGCAGATATTTTCAGGAGCTCAGCAAACAGATTTTAATTTTTCATACTTTGCTGCAATCCTGACCACAAACTTTTCTCAGAGCGGAGAAAAGCTGACTATTCTGCAGTTACAAAGGCACATTTTTTTTCCTGTCAGGATCCCAACAGTTAAACTCTGCCTTTATAAGGAGGTGGATGTTAAGAATGCAGAAGTATGTTAAATGTGTGGCACGTACAATTGTGAGGAACAATGAAAGGTGAAGATCAGAAATATCTGATCAGGAGGACGACCACAATTCCTCCTCTTCATTTAGATATGGTTTCAGCAACAAGGAAGTTTGGTTCCTCTATAAAGTTAGCAGCACATAAAAATTGCCGTGTTCTTGTTCTGAATGTTTTAAACATTATATGTTTACATAGCACACATGTGGAATGTTAAAGAGCATGATCTCTGTTTGCTAAAACTTGAAAGCTAAGTGAATTCAGTAATTGAATTGGAGTCTCTGGCCATTTTAATTAATCTCTCACAAATCTGCTATGATGATGTGTCCAAAGCAGAAAGAAAAAGAGGAAGGACATAATTACAATACAGCCATGTGACGATTTATGCAAATGTAAAGTCCCAGAGTACCAGTCAATTAACTGTCTTTTTGTAATTGATTCATACACTATAAATTCACTAATTTATATTATGGTGATCATTTGAGGAGGATTAATAGATACAGTTTCAAATAAGAAAGGGAATTTTGTTGTTGGAAAAACAACCGAAACCACAGATGAAGGCAATGTGTCTACAAAATGTTTAAAAAACAAAACACTATTTCAAACAAGACAGAATGCTAAATAAAAACAGAGCCCTTTCATTGGTGCAGGGGTGAAATCCAACAGGTTCTGACAGGTTCTGGAGAACCGGTAGCGGAAAATTTGAGTAGTTTGGAGAACTGGCAAATGCCACCTCTGGCTGGCCCCAGAGTGGGGTGGGAATGGAGAATGTGCAATATCCTTCCCCTGGAATGGAATGGGAATGGGAATTCTACAGTATCCTTCCCCTGCCATGCCCACCAAGCCACACCACACCCACCAAGCCACACCCACATAAAACATTTGGATTTCACCACTGCATTGGTGGCTCCTCATGTATGCAGGACTATTCAAATTCTTCTGCAAATGGTTCCATGGAGATCTGGAGAATTTTGTATAACAACCACCTTCTTATTTTAAATCCACTTTTCCTTATATGAAGCTAATCTTCTAATCTGAGGATGTTACTAAAAATAAGTTACTTGTCAGGGTTCCTACCAATGCCCTAATTAAAATATGAATCTCAAGTCAAGGTTCAAAAGAAATCCAGTTATTTATTAGGAGTGTCATATCGGCATCTACCAAGTGAAGCCAACTCTGACCTCACTTAATTTGCACCTTGGCTCTGATCCTGTTTCCCCCTCCCCTCAAGGGGTGTCATCAGTTACATTCCCCAATGAAGCAATTTTGAGGGTTGTAGAAGACACTCCCGCCGGCCACTGTGGATCTCCATGGAGATGGCCTTGACATTTGCCGGCTGGAATGTGCTTTGTTTTGACTGAGATGCAAACTCCTCAATACAGCTGCACAAGTAGATGAGGACCCCCTTATAGAGGTACTCATGCAGCACCCCATTTATTAACTGCATAAACACTGCTGGGGGGCCCTGCAGTCTGAAAGGCATTACTTTGAATTGGAAACTTCCTAGGGGGCAGTTAAATGCTGTTTTCCATTCATCTCCCTCCCTGATATGGACTCGGTAGTATGCTTCTCTGAGGTCTAATTTAGTAAAGACTTTTCCTTTGGCTAGGTAAAACATCATGTCCTTCATGACAGAGAGGTGGTATAGATTGTGCACACACACACACAGTTAATTCCCCTAAAATCTACACATAATCTTATAATTCCATCTTTTTTTTTCTTTAAATAGGACTGGGGCTGTGACTCGTGGCTTGGCCGGCTCGATGAACCCCCTTGCTAGGTTCTTGTCCATGTATTTGCACATTTCTTGCATTTCATGGCATACAGTTTGGGTTTGGGAAGCTTAGCCCCAGGGATGATTTTGATGCACAGTCTGTCTCGCAGTGGGAGGGGGGGGATATAGGACATCACACTCTGTTTCGCTGAACACTTCAGCAAGGTCCTGATATTCTCTGGGATCTTTTTGGCCTCTGAGGTTTTGTCAGAGGTGGCTGCCGGTTGTTCTGTGTGGGCAATGCCCCTATTTGCTGGTGCAGAGAGAGCTGGGGTCCTCTTGCTATCCTCAGCCTCCGGTTGCCCCCTTGCCACCAAATGGTTGGGCCCCACTTGTCTAGCCAGGAGAGCCCCAGTATGACTGTGTCTGTCATTTTTGGGGGGTATTATCAATCGAATTGATTCCCAGTGGTCTGCTAGTTCTAGCCTCACTGGTTCGGTCAGGTGGGTGGCATGGGATCTCCCCACTAGGGACCCATTGACTGATTGGAATCTGATCAGGTGGGCCAGTCTCTTTGCTCTAATCCCTAGTTTCAGGACCATGGTTTGGTTAATCAAGCATCTAATGCAGCCTGAGTCTATTAGGGCTTGAAAAGTTCCCTGGGTTCCTGTTTCTGGGGCTGTGAGATGTATCAGGAAGATGAAGGGGTGGATTGGTTCGCTCACCATTGGCTCATTTTCACCTTTGTCCTCACTGCCGTAGAGTTCTGATGATTGGTCATCTTTAGCTAGGTGGGGAGGGACCTCTACAGCTTGGAGGGCTTTTGGGGACATGTTGGCGGCATGCCTGGGGCCTCATTCTGCCAGCTCCCTGGGTGGTGGCTCTGGCTTGGGTTTCGGAGCTGGGTTTGTGCATACCGATGCAATGTGGCCTATCCCTCTGCATCCCTCTCCCATTTCAACTGGCTTCATGGGAGAGTTGATCTTGCAGCCGGCTGTGTTGCTGTGGTCTCCTGTCGGCTGGATGGTCTCTGAACTGGTTGTCCTCTCTTCTTGGTGTCAGATTGCTTTTGCATGTCGTTGGCACACAACCCGCAGTCAACTTTTATGGCTATTCAGAACCACTCAGAGAGTCAATTTGGAATGTTATAATGGGCAGAAATGAACTAATAGCCGCTCCAGCAAAGGTGGTAGCTTTCCCACGACTCTCCTGAATTTATGGACGTGCTCCTTAATGGGTCACCCTCTCTGCTTTAAATTTTGAAGCTCATCCTCCACATACTGATTCTCTTCTACCTCCTCAAATCTGACTTCTAGCTCTTGCAGGAAGTCATCAACTTCTTGCAGTTCAGGTGGCTCTCCTCTTATGGAGGGCTGCTAGCCATTCCTTTGCTTCCCCCTCTAGTCCCCCGATGATGGTATTCACCATGGCTCTGTGCGATGAGTAAAGGTGTCCCTAATGCTCTAGATGGACTCCAGCAGAGTCAAGGAATAGAGTTAGTTGATCTGAATCCCCATTGAATTTTCTCCTGAATCAGGATGGCTCGCTCGTTCAACCCTGTCCCTCCCTCATGTTGGCCCCTGTATGCCTGTGCCTGGTATGTTTGGCAGTCTCCATCAGCTCATAGAGAGGGGGGGGCTGCCCGCTTTGGGAGGCTTGCCCATGGTTCGGAGGAGCCACTGGCTGCAGCCTTGGGCTCAATTTCCTTATGATGGGTGGAGAAGGGGGGCTGCATTTGTGACTGCTTCTCCTCACTTCAAAGGGATCAGTTGTGACCCCCCTCTCTTTTGGGTGGCACAATGGCCCCTCATCGCAAAGGGTGGCTCAGTCAAATTCTTCCCTTAGCTGTTCTAAGGATCCACCTAAGGGTTCCATCAGAGTTTTTGGGAGTCTGACCTGTTCCTATTCCTTCATCCATTCCAGTCTTCCTAGCTCACTTAGGGCTTTTCCCAAGCCACAGACACTAGGGTAGGGGAGTTCGACCTCTGCGGCTTTTGCTACTCTTTTCCACATATACTCATCCTTTTGATGTTCCGCTGAGGTGGGCGTCTCGGATGTCTTGGCTTTGATAGAGAGGGCTGCAATTGGCTTCTGACTGGGCTGCTGATTCCTGGAGGTCCCTGGGTGGAGGCAAGTTCTGCCTCCTTCTGGGGTGCCAGGAACAGGCTTTCTTTGGATAGTCTGCCTTCTGCCCTGATAGCCTGAATTTCTCTCCATGTGCCCCAAGTGTTGGGGAGCAAATTATTTCTTTGATGGAGAGTCCGGGGTTCAGGAATCCCGGTTGTTTTGATTAGTTTTTTGAGAGTTGGCTTGCTGTCAGGGTTCCAACCAATGCCCTAATTAAAATATGAATCTCAAGCCGAGGTTCAGAAGAAATCCAGTTATTTATTAGAAGCATCCTATCAGCATGTACCAAGTGAGGCCAACTCTGACCTCACTTAATTTGTGTCTTGGCTCTGACCCTGTTTCCCCTTCCCCCCAAGGTGTGCCATCCATCACATTCCCCAACGAAGCAATTTTGTATGTTGTAGAAGTCACTCCCTCCAGCCACTGTGGATCTCCATGGAGATGGCCTTGACATTTGCCGGCTGGAATGTGCTTTGTTTTGACTGAGGTACAAACTCCTCAATACAGCTACGAGGCTTGATTCTCCATCCCCCTGCCTATGGCAACTTGAGAGCAGGTCGGAAAGGCTTCACAAGTTGACATCTGTTGTTTTAGAATATATTGTTAGGCAATTGCACATCTATTTTATGTTTAGTGTAGTAAATTATACACTGTATGTATATTCTATTGTTCTGTTTTTGGAATCTAGTTTAAAATTAGTTTGGCTCCAAAATGTTCTCCCTCCTGAAAAATGGTCTCAAACTGAATATAAGGAGTGTCTGTGTATGTTTTACATTCTTTAACTAATTAATGTTTTAACACCAGAAATTATTGGTAAATATAATATATTAAATATAATTTTAATGTAGTTGGTGATTGTAAATATTTATTATTTATTTATTTATTTCTTGAATTTATATGCCGCCCTTCTCCCGAGGGACTCGGGGCGGCTCACAGGATAGTCCAAAGACAAGAAAAACATAAAAACATAGGAAAATATAAAATTAAATAATTCGAGTTTAAAAACAATTTAAAGCAAGGGAAATTTTAAAAACCCGATCCATCAGCAGCGCTGATTAAAAAGCCACGTCTTCAGATCACGAAAGAAGGAGTGGAGGTCAGGGGCAGTCTGAAGGTTGGTGGGGAGTTCGTTCCAGAGGGTCAGTGCGCCCAGGGAGAACGCCCTCACTCTGGGCACCACCAGCCGACATTGTCTGGCCAATGGTACCCTGAGGAGCGCAGCCCTATGTGAGCACACGGGGCATTGGGATGAAGGCAGAAGATAGTCCTGCAAATACCCTGGGCCGATGCCATGTTGGGCTTTATAGGTGAGTACCAGCACCTTGAAGCAAATCTGGAGAGCCACCGGTAGCCAGTGCAGCCCGTGCAGGAGAGGTGTCACATGGGAGTAATGGGAAGCTCCCGTAACTGCCCGCGCGGCTGCATTCTGGACTAACTGGAGCCTCCGGGTTCACCTCAAGGGCAGCCCCATGTAGAGGGAGTTGCAGTAGTCTAAGCGCGAGATGACCAGCGCTTGAGTGACTGTGCAGATGGCATCCCGGTCTAGGAAGGGGCGCAACTGTCGCACCAGGCGAACCTGGGCGAAGGCCCCCCTGGTCACGGCCATCACATGGTCTTCTAAGGACAGCCGTGAATCCAGGAGAACTCCCAAGTTGCGCACCCTATCAGAGGGAGTAAATATTATGGAAAATGAGCAGAAATAAAATTATTTTCTGTGCTGTCCTTTCCCCAGCACACAACTTTTATATTCCTTTCAGAGATCAACATCAACAATGATGGATCCCTGTCCTGTACTCCTGAAATCCTGAACCTGCTCCATCATAAAGGATCCATGACTTATTTGGAAATTAGATTATTTTTGGAGATTCTGATGATGGGAGACTCTTTAAAGGGGGGAAGGTGGTTTGCTAGTGGAGTTGGTAACAAAGCAGGTGGGGGGAAGGTTGTGTATGTGTGTGTGCCTAACAGGAACATCTCTGCATATAGCAAGGTTTACAGCTGGACAACTGGGAATAAATTAAGATATAAGAGGCTTTTTACTGGATATGTTGGTTTGAAGAATGGAACTAATGGGTACACAAACATTGTGGATTTCCTGATCTTGTTATAAAAATGGATGGATAAAAACCTCCCATACAATGTTCAAAGCTTATAAATTAAGCTCACTAATAAGGCAAAGAATGGTGGCATATATTTTACACAGAGATTGATGAGGTTACTGTAAATAATACAAATACACACATGCCTTTTATCATTCCAACATCAGCAGGCTGCTAATTTCATAAATATTAGAGGGGAGAGAATTTTAAAGATTTTTTTTCACCCTTGAGAGTTAACGTCCATCTTAGATCACAAGGTGAGTAAAATGAAAGACAGCTTTGATTCATAGCAAGCAGAATAAAGATTTCTCCCCCTTCCTATTTGTGTTGCCAAGCTACTATAAGTGAACAGGTTCACTATAAGTGAACAGGTTCATTATTGGGGTACCCCAATAATTTACTCTGCAAAGGAATTTAGGAAAGCAGCCAAGAATTCTTAGATGGAGTAATGGGAGATGGACATGGAGATCACAGCCATCATTAGGACCAATTCAATTTTTCCTGTTTTTCATAAGTGAACTTTTTTGAGCAGTATCAACATCTCTTTTCAATCAGTTATTGTGCAGTTTTTCAGTTTTCCCCCCAAATTATTGAAAATGGGTTATTGTTAGATATTTTCATTCAGAAAACTAGATTTATGAACTTGTGTCCTTCATCTTTCTTTCAATTTTCTTCGGTTTGAAAAACAATTTTGCCTCAATACTCTAATTAATAGCAATAGTACTTAGACTTATATACCGCTTCACAGTGCTTTACAGCCCTCCCTAAGCAGTTTATAGAGTCAGCATATTGCCCCCAACAATCTGGGTCCTCATTTTACCCACCTCAGAAGGATGGAAGGCTGAGTC
>JANHFM010007118.1:794606-805911 GCA_032468115.1 Grayia smithii
AATTTTAAGAACTAACTACATCAGCCCAATTGATTAAAAAGCCACGTCTTCAGATCGCGGCGAAAGGAGCGGAGGTCAGGTGAGGTCTGGAGGTCAGTGGGGAGCTCGTTCCAGAGGGTGGGTGCGCTCACAGAGAACGCCCCCGCCCTGGGCACCACTCGCCGACATTGTCTGACGGTTGGTACCCTGAGCAGGGCAGCCCTGTGTGAGCGCACCGCTCTCCTTGATGATGTTACTGACCACATGGATTTTGGGGGGCTGTAAGCGACTTGAACTAGAATTCCTAGTGCTTCAAAGCAGCAACTTTTTCAGGTGATGGGCACCATTACATGATGTCACACAGTGTCATTCAAGGCAATGTTCTACTTCTTTCCAGGAGACTAAAGAAAAACCAGTTTAACAGGCAGACAAGAAACTTATGATAAGTAATGTACAGTATTAAAGACAATCTTAGAAGCCATTATGAAAGAGTCCCAATAACTGGTGATAAGTGAGCTCTCTCTAGATACAAACCCAAGTTCAAATACTTCTGCCTTTTCCTGTTGGCTAAATGATGTAATGGGTGGGGTAGCACTATTTGTCAGGATCCCAGTTTCCATCTGCTTCTTATTTTGATAATGATTGGAGCTGATTTCTTCTAACAATAAGAGAATTAACTGAGAATTCTCTGTGAGTGGTACTCCCTAAATCAGGAGTGTCAAACTCAAGACCCTAACCGTAACCCACGGGGTGCTTACATCTGGCCCGTGGGGCTACCCTGGAAACAGCCAAAAAACTAGTCTGTGGTGCCTCTGCCTGTGAAAACGGAGCTTAGGAGAGCTGTCCCAGGAGGGCTGCGTGCAGCCCTCCTGGACTCCGTTTTTGGCCGTGATGGCCTCCTGCAGCCCTCTGCCAGTGAAAATGGAGCAGGAGGCCATTATGGCTGAAAACAGAGCCCGGGAGGGCCACGCGCAGCCCTCCCAACCTCCGTTTTCCCTAGCAGCAGGAGGATCGCTCCAGTCTCCCCACCCCTGGGCCACCACAGGTGCCCCCAAAATGAGTGATGTCGAGGTGGCCATGCCTCCTGGCCACATCTCCCTCAGCCTCCTGAGATCAAACACAACTCTGATGCTGCCCTCAATGAAATTGAGTTTGAAACCCCTGCCCTAAATAAATAAATAAATAAATTTGAAAAAGGTAGTAATGGTCAAAAAAAAAAAAACTCAGGTAAATTTCATATAAACTCAGATTTAGCAATCATGAAAGTTTGGTCATTGTATTTCGAAATTTTAGCTTTGAAAAGCAAAACCAAAGTAAGATTCTTGAGCACCATCTAGTGGCATTATTTAGCACTTGTGGGGTTCTGCCATCTTTTCCATGACCTTGGGTCTGAATTAGTTGCAAATAGACTTGTTGAGGGTTAATAAAGAGGTACTGACCAAAAGAGAAGAAGTGATGCAGAAACTCACCCAGAAGGGCTTGAGGTAACATAATGACTCTCTGATGGTAGCAGCTCAAGAGACCCATCCTTGAGCCCCATGGTGCAGTTCTACTAATAAAGCAAGGTAGGATACATTATAAGAAAATGAAGAAGTTGTCTTTTGATGTGATGATTAAAGTAGTTTCCACATCTTGTGGTCTTTTAGTTGTGTTAGGACTACAGACAGTTCTTGGAATTGGAAGCTAAGGAAGAATTGCCATGAAGAGTGTAGATCTTATTGTAACTTCCTTGTTGCTGTAATGAGCAGCACTAGGCGGTACGAATTTTGTACCTTTGTATGGCAGGTGTAGAGAAACTGACCACCCAGGCTAAACCTGCAGAAAAGGTTATAATAGAAATAAATATTTTCAGTTCCATGACAGTGAAATCAATTATTCAGAGAGGTGGTGAGGTTTGCTGTCCAGAGCTGGACTGTCACTGCATCTCTCTGGGATGCTTTAATTTGGATTCCGATACTGAAAATAAGAATGGACTCTATGGTGTAAACGGTGGTATAAATCGACTCCTACGATTCTGTCTCTGGTGGAAAGCAAGAAGAAGAAACTATTAAGTATTTAAGTGCCATTCCTTGTATGTTCTTTCATATCTTGGTTTTTCAAAGATGAACCTTTGAAGGTAGGGTGGGAGGAAGAAGGATGTCTTGGCAAGATGTTTCCTGATTGTCAATTCTCTCAGCTGACGGCTGCTAAGAGACTCAAATCATCAAGCCGAGGGGAAAATGTTATGCTTCACTGTAAAATTAATGGAGACAAAATAAGACGAAACAGATTTTTAGCAAAGGAATATGTAGGTAGGAGAGAGCTTCTATATTTATTTCTATTCCTTAGAGACGTTTTTTCCTAGTTGCTAAAACACAGAGATGATTATTTCCAAGAACACAGTAGATACAAATCTTTTAGGCAAAATATGTACTACTTAGAAAATGTTACCTCCTAGTAGCATGTACCTGTATATTTATTATGTACGTATATTATTTATAGTATCAAAAATAAAAATATGAAAATGATGTGAACCAAATAGCTGAACATCTAGAAAAATTCATGGTGACTGGAAATGGGACATTTTTTTCTTTCTCTTTAACGTTATTGTTTATTATCATAATTGCTGAAAACTTCATAGTGTCATCAACAGTAACACCTAATTCTTATATAAAAGTGATACAATTGTAGCACTTTTAACTAATAAATTAGACCCATGCTCTGAGCAGACTGTAATTTAAATTTGAAACTTTATTTTAATGAAGTGACTAAAGATAACATCGCCAACCAACAGCTGCGATGTTGAGCCGTGTAAGACTGAGTTGTGCTTTTATGATGATCAGAAACATAAAAAATACACAGAGATAAATACAGATTTAAGCAGGAGAAGACTGCATCAATACTCAACAAAAAAGAAAGGCAGGATCTAGGAAGAATCAGCATTACTTCTCAGTAGTGTCCAGGAAATTGTAAAATTTCAGATTTCCTTCAGGAAAAAGAAAGGCTAACCTAACAAGGAGAATAAACGGAGCACAAACTATGACAGAGAAGTTTTTATGATGAAAGTAAAGAAAGAACATATGTTAAAAAGTCTGAAGGAGAACAGTAACAACTTTTTAGGTGCATTCAAAGCACGAAATTAGCCAGGAAGTGGTTAGTTAGATTACTAGGACTGAAATGGATCCTCAATCGGGATTACGAAGGATGGAGAGAAGTGAATGAATTGTCTGCATCTTTTAGCTTTTTGGGAGGTGGTGAAGACCTGGCTAGGATGGGGGTTGAACCAGGAAGTTAATAGGTGGTGGGAATGTTTGCTCTATTTCTGTTGATTATTGGAAACAACTAGGTTTACTGTGTGAAATGGGAAGCCGTATAAGTTTTTCCAATAAATTAATATCTTTACAGATTGCTTTTAATAAAGCAGGTATTGTGGCTTACAATTACATGCAAACATAGCTTGGATCTGTGTTATTACATACTCTACATGCTATTATTTCTACTTACCAAGGATAGAGGCCCTATGACTTTCTAGGACTTAGTTGTCTCTGATTGATTATTGACCCACTTTGGAATGTAGGAAATAGCTGGCCAGAACATTGTCAACTATTAGCTTTCTATTTATGAAGGCGAGGAGAAAGAAATAGTTTTTTCACACAACTTAGAAAACTATTTGCTACAAAATATGGCCCCTATTTCAGTTGGCTCTAAAAGTATTTAGGTATATTGATGGAGGGCATGAGTGAGTGAGTGAGTGAGTGAGTGTGTGTGTGTGTGTGTGTGTGTGTGTGAAGAAACTCCGTTGCTTGACTATTTGAAGATCTAAGTTCCAATATTGCCTTGTATTTAACAGCGTGAAGCAGTATAAGAATTTTGGTTCAAACTGTGATTTTCTCTCTCTCTGGACACTGAGGTAGAGTTGAACATGCCATTTAGGACAAGGTGAAGATTCATATGTTTTATGTATAGCAAAATGAAATCATTTATAGGGAGACATTTGCTTCATTAACTATTGAAATACAGCCATGGCAAGAAGACATTAATTTACGAAGAAAAGATGATGATATTGGACTCATTCCTTGAACCAGCAGGGGGGTGGTGGTTTCTACCATAAAAGACCCACCATGAGTCACCTTGGATGCAAGAATGGCACATTTTGTGAAGAGCCTCTTTCCTCGAATTTGTCATAAATTCCAGGGAAGAGGCTCTTCACAAAATATGCCATCCTTACATCCAAGGTGACTCATGGTGGGTCTAATTCCTGGGAAGAGGCTCTTCACAAATTGCTTCCAAGGTGACTCATGGTGGGTCTTTTATGATAAAACCCAACCCTCCTCCTTCTCCCTTCCCCTGATTCAAGGAATGAGTCCAATATAATCATCTTTTCTTTGTAAATTGCCACTAAAACATCATATACTCTTTAAAATTGGAATGTTCTTGTCGGGCAGAAGAAACCAGGAGCCAGGATAGAGTTCAAAAACACTGTGAGTTTCTTCCATACAGTCTGTGCAAGAATCTGATGTATTAATGGTCAAGATAAATTGGAGGCAGATAAGAGTCAATGGACCTCAAGAGTGGCTGGACTTAATGTCTCTTCCAGGAGCATTGAGACTCCATACCAGTGGTGGAATTCCAATTTTTTTACTACTGGTCCTGTGGGCTTGGCTTGGTGGGTATGGTGTGGCTTGTCGGGCGTGGCAGGGGAAGGATAGTGCAAAATCTCCATTCCCACCCCACTCCTCGGGGAAGGATAGTGCAAAAACTCTATTCCCACCCCACTCTGGGACCAGCCAGAGGTAGTATTTGCCAATTCTCTGAACTACTCAAAATTTCTGCTACCGGTTCTGTCAGAACCTGCTGAATAGCACCCTTGCTCTATACTGATGTCGTATTTGACCTCATCTCAGGCTCAACCTGGTCATCTTCTACAGTTCTTCCCAATTGTAGAGATAGAATTCTAAACAACATGGTGTTTTTTTTTATAAGTTGTAAGAGAGCAATCATCCTGAGTTTGCAATTCAAATTTTATAATGCATAATTTGTGTTGCCTGCATTTATTTCCCTACGCTTACCTTCTCTGACAGCCTCACTGGGGCAGAACAGCTTATTTCTATTCAGATACAAGATTCTAGAAGCTGAAACTTCATGAAGGAGGATAAACCACCAAATAATTGTGAGACTTAGTAAGCAGGCATGGTAGCACAATGGTGTTTTGTTCACCTTGACCAATGATTGAGAGTAAATGCTTCTGTGTTCCTTTAGCAATTCCAAGAACTGATTATTTTTTAGTAACACTCCCTTGTTTATTATCTTAAACATGACATAGGAGATGCCTGGGATAGAAGTGTGAGAATTTCTTAGCTTCCCAATACAGGTGGGTAAGAATGAACAAGTTTGCAAAATACCCCCATTGTATTCCACAGAAATAGAAGACCTAGCTTTTTTATTTGCATTATATTTTTAAAGTACATGCTGGAAAGCAGCCTTGTTGTATAAAAAGATTGCAAGCTGTGTTTACTGTAAGAGAAGAAGAATGCATAGCAAAAGCAGAATGTGGGAAATAATAGCTCATTATTGCTGGGACAACAGTAGTTACATACATACGAAAAAGGATGAAGTGATCAGGACTTTCCTGTGGTGCAAGGAAATTATGAGAAATGACTGGAATCTGTTCATTTGGGAAGAAATGAATAAACTGACCGAGCTTGCTACAAGTAGGGTCCAACAAGGGGAGGAATGCCATCTGTTCTCCACTTTTTTAATAGACTGTTCCTATTTCAGGAACTCTGTCCAAAAAACAAAGGAAATGCTATTATGTACAGAATTGTTCATGATTGTCTATGAATAAATATACCATGATTTCAGTAAATTCTGTCTTCAAGCTGTGGGTGTGGGAATTCAGAGTCTCCCAAATAAGGGTTGTAATACATACTTCTGAGAAAAAAAAGATACTAGTAATCTTTGCTTTATATAACTATTACACATAGTCTTATTTTGAATCAGCTGCTGGATGATGTAATGCCCAAAGCAATACTGGTTTGTTTTTTAACCATAATTATAATTAATACTTACTCCTATTATTAATGGCTATAGTGAGGCTATAGTAAATCCCTAGATTCCATACTCTCACCTTTCTCAACCAGAGGTTCTCCTTGAATAGTTCAGAATTTCCAATTAGCCTGGCCATCAGCAATTGGAAAGGCATCATGATGTAAAGGCCTCTTATTGAAGAATATTTTGGTGATCTAGGCACCACCATTTCCTTCCCACCTGCTCCCAATCCCATGGATGCTTTTGCTGATACCCCGAGATGAAGGGATCCCTTCATCATTAGTTTTCCCTAGCTCTCATCTCATAAGCAAATGCTTTCAGCTAAGTATATCAAACTTGTGGATTCCTCCCTTAGTGTCCTACATTCCTTATTACAATCCATTTGATCAAGGACCAAACTCATTCACTAAGTTTACAACATACACTAAGCCTTAATATGAATTGTTGGTTTTGGCTTCATGTGCACTGAAACTATATTTTTAGTTGAAAGGTGTCAATGAAATTATATATTTATGGGACAAACAGCTTTGACCGCATTGGTTTTCCAGAGAAAGCTATTAGATATTCACCTATTGCATCATTTTTTAAAAAAAAATTATAAAAATGGTGGTAATTAATTGTATGATTTCCATATTTAGTTTTTTGTTTAAACGCACTATGAATTTTCATTTTTTTTTAACTGTCAAGAGTCATAGAATCATGGAATCATAAGCTTAGGAGACATTTTGGAGGTCTTCTAGTCCAGGGGTCTCCAACCTTGGCAACTTTAAGACTTGTGGACTTCAACTCCCAGAATTCCTCAGCCAGCAAAGCTTAAAGTTGCCAAGGTTGGAGACTCCTGTTCTAGTCTGTCTCCAAAGACAGGATTCCTCATGCCATTCAGACAAATGACAGTCTGTGTTTTGTTTCAACAGCCATGCTCCTGTATTATCTTACTTTGCTTAAAAAAAATTGGAGAGGTTGAAGCAACCCTAATTATGGCGTGTTCCCATCTCAGGAAAGCAAACAAGCAAGAATATTAAAATATTGGTGTCCCAGAAGTTATCATTAAAACCTATCTGCCTTTTCTTCAATCTAATCTTTATATTCCCAACCCTCTATGGCAATAGCCAACTGAATGCCTTTGGGAGTTCATAAGTAGATCATTGAAACAGAACAAAACAAAACAAAAAACCTTTCTGCTTGTTGATTTTCAGGAACAACTTTTGGGTGGTATGTTGCTTGTAACACAATTATTTTAGAATTGGAAGCCTCAAACCATTGAGGCTTCCAATTCAATGTACTCTCAGTACATTGTTGGAATTCAAATTTAAGTTTCTCTAATAGCTATCCACTTAGCTCCATTTAGTCAAGGGGTGCTCATCCAATCTCCGAACAATAGATTTCATTTCAAATTCCATTTTCCCTTCAGAATTTTTTTCCAAACATTAACCTAGTATTTTCCTTTGTGTAAGTTGAGACCATTATCCTGCTTTCTTCATGAATGTATTTAACTGACCATTAGCATGTTTTTAGCAACATGTTCTAACTCTATTATTCTGTTATGTTTACATTCTGGATGCCACCATAATATCTTGGGATAATAGGATATATGCACTCCCAGTACTTTGTTTTACCTGTGTATGGTTAATAAATCAGAAGAGTTATTTAATACTGAAACTTCTTACCTTTCTTAGAGTTTTTAAAAATATGCCCGCATCTCAAAAATCTTGTGGTGTGTATCCGTAACTAAAGTGCACAGAATGAAATGTAATCATATGCTTCCATGAATATTAAAGATACCCTTAATCCATTAATTTAAAAGATTGGCTGTCCAAAGAGAAGGATATCTTTGCCTGCACTCACCCAAGGTTGCTTAAAAGGGTGGATTTAATTGTTAAATCACGGGTTTATGAGATACAGTTCCAGAACTGGGTCTGTTGTGGACAGCTGGGACACTGTTCCACATCCAACTCAGCTGCAATGTTATATACACATATAACTATTTTAGCAGAGCAAACTGGTACCTCCTAAATATTCAACTCCCAGGATTTAAGGATTATGGAAGCTGAGTCTAATATCTGCAACAATACGGTTGCAGTCTGACAAAGATTTTTCATGGAGCTGGTATTATTCTGTTGTTCTTGTAATCATGGGAGTGTTATTCTTTTCTGTCTATCCAGCTTTCTTGTACACACCCATTTCTTACAATGACCTGTTGTAAGAACATTCACTCAAAAGGAAAAAAAATAATTGCAGAGAATTTGCCAGAATGCTTTAATTAATGAAGATGCAACTCATTAGCAGTGATGGGTGTGGAGGAGAATGGGAAATGTATGGGGGCCATACAGTCTGAGATAATACACAACCTACTCAGTGAAGCTTTCTGAAGTCTACTATACTAAACTGCTGAGTAGCTTTCTAATCTAATCATTTCACTTGCATTGCAAATGACTTCCCAATTAAAAATGAGCTAACAAATTCTGAAATGTAAATCAGACTCCATTACCTTTCATAATTGCAGTGCCAGGTTCAGTCTTCTCTCTGCTCAAATCAGTAGGTACAGACTTCCTCAGATCTTTGTGTGTGTGTGTATGTGTAAAATATCCTCCTTAATCAGTGTGCTCATTATTCTTAATGTCGATCACCTTTGTGAAAGTACATTTGTTCCTCCTTGGTGGATAGTGGATGGCAAAGAATAGCACTAGTATTCCATTGAACAACATGAATCTTTAGATAGGCACATTAACATATTATAAAGCAGGTGTGGGCAGCTTTTCTTGAACTGAGCACTGAACTGTTAGAATTATTGCTTTGGCCTCTAAGGGCTGGGAGGGTATCTCTGATGGTGTCACAGAGAGGTGGTGGAAACATTAAGGCAGGGGTGTCAAACTCGTGTCATCACAGAGGCATCACGTAGCATGTTGGGATTCCTCCCCCTCTTCTCTGTCGGCGTGGGCAGCGCGTGTTTGACAGACCTGCATTAAGGCAACTACATTGACGTTTATTATAATGAAAAATTACACAAACTGTGCTGCCCAAAATGGTCATGTTCACTTAACATTGTGTGTCACTTAGTAACAGAAATTTTGGGTTCAATTGTGATTGTAAGTAAAGGACGTCCTTATACAGGCCAGATAAAAAAATAATAAATATGTGAAGCTCTATGGTGCCTGTGGCGGTGGTTGGGGTGATGTTAGAGCTTTGAAAAGTCATGAAGCAAGTAAGACAAAGAGTTCTGCCAGCTGAAAAACTGGCTAGCTTCCAAACTGTAAAGTGTTGCAAAACAAAATACAAGTTTTGCTGCAGCTGACATGAAAATAGTTGGCTCAGTTCTAAGACACTCCTGATTTGGAGCGGTTTTCAAATTATCCCAGAATCCCCACATGGAAGTATTACAAAACCTGTTGTATGCTGCAAGTCACCTTGGTAGGCCAATAGGAAGAGCACAAAAGCGTAACATAGATTTTATGCCTTAATTGGCATGTTTATCTGTTAAAATATTTATAATCTCTGCATATTCTAGCTGTGCATATATTAGAGAGTTACTGCTGAAAATATAGATAGTTTCATGTAGAGCAGTTTAACTAATAAGTTCTTTGCTATAATTTAATACACCAAGCAGCATAATTTGGAAAGCATCCTGGCATAAAAATTATCTCTCCCCCCCAATTTGTGATGGAAAAAGTACTACATTTTGTTTTGTTTCCTCCTTTTATCTACTTCTTATTAATGAACCAAGATAAATTCAGGTACTGATGCCTCATAAATGAATAACTAGGAGACATTTTACTCACAATTACCTTTGGCTCCTTGCTATGAGAGAACAGTGCTTCTGTTCTCTAATGAAACAAAAAATTATTTACGAACTGTTGTAGATGATCACCGTGTCAAATCTACATAATGAAATAAAAATAGGGGTGAGATTGTAAGATTAACAGATCAATTATTATTCATATTCATGGATGAACACCTTTTCAGAAAGGTGATCCACCCTTCACCATTTTAACATCTTCCAGATATGATGGTCTACAACCATTGCTCCCAGCCAGCATGGAAAAATCCAGCCAGCACTAGGTTGGGGGAGTTTAATCTTGTTGTTGATGCCAGCATCAGCAAAAGTATTTGTTTTAGAATATTTTGTGTGTTAGAAGTGATGGAGATTAGCCTGTGGAATGCTTGAGCATTCAGTAATGGTCTATGTTTTACTTTATTTGGGAAGTAAAAGGTGTTTTATGAATCTATAAAAAGTCTACCATTGGTCTGAGATGCTAAACTAAACAGAGCAAATTAGTAGAAATGCAAAAATACAGAGAGAGCTTCTAAGTTTTGAATTTCTGTCAGCTTTGTTGAACTTTCAGATACGTTTTCTTCACAAGTACATCGAAGACATAGGCAGATGGTCATTTCTTTTGGCCAGTGTTAATGAAACTTAACTGCAGATAACTTCTGTGCATAAAGTGAGATAGAGGTATCGTTCAATTTTTTGCTTCAGTCCACAGAATATAGTGAGCCAAAGCTGTATCATATAGTTGATATGGTTGATAGCTCTCTGTCAAGCAGGCAAAATATCCTGCTGCTATGCTAATTCTTTGCTTCTCTTTACTTTATGGATCCAAGAATAATCAAGGCAGAAAGTTGACTTATTTATTAAAGTTGCTTTCCTATTTTAATTATCTGATCATTTAAATCAATGGGATACCCTGATTTATTTTTAGCTGGCTGATTTCTTCTGGTATTTTTGCAGAATAATAATAATATCTGTCTATGGAGCATTAACGTCAGTGGCTGCTTTGTGTCATAACAACTGTGGATGTCATTTGTTTACATTAGAGTGGGCAGAAGCACTTCATGTCCCAGTAATTTTGAACTGGGCTGAAGAGTGAAAGGAGACAAAACAGAAATATTAATACATTATAGCTAATATCTGCTCCAAGCAGGGGTGCAATCTAATTTTTTTTGCTACCGGTTCTGTGGGTGTGGCTTAATTGGTGGGCGTGACTTAGTGGTCAGGTGACCGGGTGGGTGTGGCCAAGTTGATGTTACTTCTTTGCCCTTTTTTTGACCTACAAAAAAAGCTCAAAAACCGACTTTCACACTTTACACACACACAACACAACACAATACAACACAACAATGTAAAAGCAGCTGTGCTTGACCCAAAATGGCCCCTTGTAACAAGCAGGAACCTCTCACAGCCACAAAAAGCTCAAAAACCAATTTACACACTTTATACACACACAACACAACACAACACAACACAACTGACTCACACACAATGTAAAAGCAGCTGTGCTTGACCCAAAATGCCCCCTGTAAC
>JANHFM010007118.1:870309-881902 GCA_032468115.1 Grayia smithii
CTGTCTGCCTTTATAGGCAACCATCATGGCTTCTAAGCCAAGGCTACCAGATCTGGGGCTGCAAAAATGTGAAGATTATATGGAAAAGAAGTAATGGAGTTATCTTTTATCTCTTTGCTGTCCTCTAATGATCATCATGACTTTTTGCAACCCAGATCTGGTAGCCCCCAAGTAGCAGAGACACCTGTTTGGGGATGGTGAAGGGAGAAATGCCAAGAAATCAGTATGGCGGCTTTAACAGTTATGCTTAAAGCCCCTCCTTTTTTTTTTTAACCATTTGTGGCGATGCATGTAAAGACTGAGCTTTGATTATGGGGATGCCATCTTTTTTTGTTTTTGTTTTTTTAAATTCCTGTGGACACCTCTGCTAAGAAGTGTCCTGATTTTTCTGGCTTCAGAAAAGAAGTGCTTAGGCAATAGGATAAGATGTTGGGTTAAGGCAAGTCAGTTAGTTGAGAGATGAGGGAGGGATCTTAGAGGTGGTAAAGATAAAAAGCTTGTTCATGAGGGGAGTTGAGAAGAAAGACAAGCACAGTTGTCATACCTGGAAGTGGGCACTCTTGCTTCACCAGCAGGAAGGAAGGACTCCTACCCCAAATATTAAGGTGGACACTCTTATTTTTCTGAAGTAAATCATTGGAAGCAAAACTGGCTTCTTTTCAGCTATTTAGAAACTGAACCTCATTTTATTTTTTAATTTTTAGCATCTCTCTGCTCCTAATTATAGTAGTGTAAAGCAGCGGTGGTATTCATCCAGTTCTATCCTGTTTGGGAGAACTGGTAGCGGTGGATGCGGGAGGCTCCGCCCACCCACCTGGACGTCATCATGTCCCATTTTTGACCCTCTGCGCATGTGCGGAAGGCTCTGTGCATGCGTGGAGGTGGCGTGTGCGCTCAAATTTGCGAACTGGTAGCGAAGGTAAGTGAATACCACCCCTGGTGTAAAGGCATCTGCCTTTTTGAAGAGAATATCTTCTTCTGCTTCCCCAATGAAGGAATTCCTCACCAGCAGCTGGGTCTTAATAGAATAGTGTATATTCCTCTCTTTCTGTCCAGGTTCAAGCACCAACTGTTATATCTTTGAGAAGAAAGATCCTACCATTCAGTCCTTGTTGTTGTATTACTAATTTTAATATGTTATCGTTATATTTTAATTTTTGCTTTAATTGCACTTGCATTTCTGTGTACTCTTGTTGTTAATGTTCTCTTAATAAGGTGTTCGTTGTTAAGTAAGGAAGGCTTTTTTCTGTGTTATTGGCATCAGCATGTTTACCCCCTCATGTAGGTTTTAGAAGGAAGGAAAGGGAGACAGAAGGATACCCTGAGAAACGTGGAAGGAACAAGATATTAATAAAGCTTCTCAATATGTGAAAAAGCTATGGTGAGTCCTGGGCTTATATATTTATCTACCTGCCTCCCGTTCCTACCTTTCAGCAAGAAAGAGTTTAAAAAGTATCTGTTTTAAGTAAATACAGTTCCATGAATCTGAATCCATAGTTGGAATCTTATTTGTTTCTTATTAACATAGTTTAAAGATACTAACTAGGGATTAAATGCATCACAGTTCTCCATTATGTCCAAAGTATAGTTCCTTAAGATTGGATAGTGTAGGGAACTCTGATTATTTTAACAATATTATAGAACAAAAACATTTATAGTCTCTTGTGTGTAAAAGAAGATTAGAGGGAAATAAGCCCACATTTGCTTGGCCTTATTTACATAGCAGAAAAACGTGGTTACCTGCCATATTGTAGTTTTTATACAATAGCATATAGTACCACTGCAGTTTCTGGATACTTTCTTACTATATTTTTACTTTTCCAGAAGTCTGCCTTTTAAGGCATAAGCCAAACAATTGCTGGTTTAAAATGGATTTAAGAAGAATGGTAAGATCATGGAAACCTAATACAAATCTTGCACTGTAGGATTTGATGGATGAGTTCACACAACTCTCTAAGTCAAAACCAAACAAAATCCCAATATAATTTAGCATATTCTGCAGTCCCGTTTACTGGGTTGTAAAGAATTGTTTATGTACAAAGTAGTTGCGTATTGTTAAAACCCAATCAGTTGGTGCTCCTACAAACTATGATTCAGTGAGTGAACCCAAACATTATTTGATGAATTCCTTTGATACAGAAATATTACAGAGTTAAAGTTGTCACAATCATATAATGAACTCAAGATACAAATACATGTAGTTAGGTTTCCCACTTTGGAAGTGCAATAGTTGGGGATTTCTATCAACAAAAAGAAATGAAATTCAGGAAACCAGTTAAAGAAAATCCTAGTAACTAACATTGACTACTCAAATTTGAAGGACCCAGAGATTCAGTCTAAGCTATGGTTTGTTGTCTCTTATAGCAGGGCTCAAAATTGTTTTCCATTTCCTCCTCCTCAAACTGTTTTATGTTCAGAATTATTGTAAGAGACACCTTGCAGCGAGATAGGTGGAAAACAAATTTAATAAATAAAATAATAATGTGTTACAAACTTGCAAGTTATTTAGGATGGAGATCTCTTCTGATTCCATAATGTGATTTTACATGTTAAATTAAGTCTTGCTTTTCTTTATTTGTAAACTCTCATTATTTATGAGAACATCTTCTAGTCTGCAATATTTGAGCATAACATGTTATATTGATAAATAAATGATTAGCTGTTTAACTTCTGGCAGGAAAGCTTTGAAGAGGTGGTTTTAATGACTGGCAAAGTTTCAATTAAACATTTTAGTTATTTTTTAAATGTGCGCAAAGAAGTTCCACTTTTTTTTCACAGTATATAATTATTCTTAGAAAGGAACATGGCAAAATAGAGAGAGAGTGAGGGGCAGCACATGAATAGGTCTAGAAAAAGAAAACTTTTGCACAATTTGAGGGTGGATTAGTTAAGAAGGATAAGTGAAATAAAAAGGTAATAAAATAAACACAGGGAGAACTTTATTTTAGTCTTCTGCCACCCTGGAGCCTTCCTATTGAATTAGGACTGCAATATAAAGATTTCTCCTTCATTAGGATAAAAATAATACAGTTTCTTACATAGATTGCAGTTCTAAAACAATTGAAGATTCCAGAGTGCGAAAGGAGAACCCATTTTTTTAATAGAGGAAGAAGATGAAATTCCATTTTTTCAATCTAGAAAAATATACATTTAATAAAGCACTACAATGTTTTAAGGTAGAAAAGAATGAAAGTTTATATTTACTTAACATGAGACCACAATGTAAACTGCAATTCGACCTAGTCCAGTGTTGATATAGCCAATAGTCCAGATTCTAATTCATTAGAATTGTTATCATATAGAAGGCACTAATTCGAGGAAGCCTGGCATAGCATGTGACTGGCATTGTACATGTCAAACACAAGCTTGTGTGATCTGTGTATGATTGCACCGATTACAATTTTCAAGGGGACTATATCACCTTTTGACTTTTTTTCCCCTGAATCAATGAATGAAGCTAATTAAATAGTGAAATAAGAAATAAGTGATAACATCAAGTTATCTGGATAGCCACAAAGAAATCTAAAGTTGCAATTTAATAAACCTTGATGTCAGAGATTGGAAATTGAATTGAAGGTGACTTTCTGTTCAGTAAATATGCCAGAACCTCATTGCAAAATTGTTGCAGCATCTCAGAGAAGAAGTGGATTATAGCAGCCTTTAAAATGTTAGCATAGAGAAGCACTAGAGCAGTGAACTTGGCAACTTTAAGATGTGTGAACTTCAACCCCCTGGGAGTTGAAATCCACACAATTTAAAATTGCCAAGTTCGAAAAAACAGTGCGCCAATCTTTCAACAGTGTCAAATGGGATGGAGATAACCAGATACAAAAGAGTATCTTTTCTTAAATTTTAAAGTTCTCTGTGTGTGTGTGTGTGTGTGTGTGTCTGTGTGTGTGTGTGTGTACGCACACGTGTTGTGTTTTCTGATACTATTAATATTAAATCTGAGTGCTGGTATGTAATGCATGAGCCATTTGCATAAGAAGAAGTGAGGAAATGATAGACCTCCTAATCACCTAATTTTATCAAAGATATATCAATTCATAAGAAATAGGTTCAGTTTCATAAATCTGGCACTGCACCACTTTTAAAACATTCCAAACCCGATATTTATTTTTTAAAAATATTTGTCCCAGATACTAGTTTAATAAAAGAGTATTACTTTTGCCCATTATTTTCCTTCATAGTCGAACATAGCCATATCTCAAAATCTGGCTTGATAGGTGAAATGATTTAGTAATGTGAAGGGAAATTAAAAACTCAGCCTCTCTTCAGTCAAAGTGTTACAAAAACTAAATTGGGCTTCCTCTTGCTAAAGAGTTCATTCAAAATTTGGGGGCCAATGGCATAAATATAAGAGGATTTTTTTTTTTCCTTATACCTCATTTTGGTTTTCATCCTATATATTGCTTTTCTAGAATTCAGTCATTCTGCTTGCTGCTTTTCTAAGTTTTAGTCATGGTTTGAAGGAAAGAAAAAAACTTGTATTATGAATAACATTTTATTATCTGTGACAGCAGTGCAAATTTATTAAACTGCCCATCTAGAATACATTTGTGCAAATTCATTTTGTTTCCATAAACAAAACTTCCATGTTTTAGTACTAATCAGGGTCCACGTTGGACACAGCAGAAGGCAGAAAATCAGTAAGAAAAGCTTTGCCACCAGCTCCTAAAATGTGAGGTAACTAGTACTGAGGATTATATCCTGTGTCCTTCAATAAGACAGTTCCCTGAGGAGAGGTCATTTTCCATTCATGCCAATTTAAGGGACATTGTGACATTGAGTCTATTTTGCTCCATTCTTCTGTGTACAGGCTTGTGTACACCTACCATTATGCAAGTCTCCATCTTTTCTGGAGATAAGATATTACACTATTCCATGAGGTTGTTGTGTCTCCCAGGTCTCTTGGTTTTGTTTGGTTTGGTTTCTGTTTAGGCAGAAACAAATTGTCTTGAGCCACCTGTGTTCCCTAGGCTCTTGATTGTAAAAATTCTTGAACAGCTGTGCATCATAGTCACCTGAGAAGTTGTGATTCAAGGAACTAATGCAGGTCTGCGGTATGAATGAATGAATGAATGAATGAATGAATGAATGAATGAATGAATGAATGATGAAAACCAGCCTTCTGACTATTCCACTGGGTCTCTGCTTTGAGTAGCTAGATTTGTGTTGTGTTTTTTTCTTTCAAGTCATTGTAAGAATTTATTTGTTCTCAACACTTGGCTATAATAATTGGACATTGAGATTATTCACATTCAAATTGTCAGGTGTCTGTGTGTTCACAAGAATATTCAAGCTGGACAGGTGAAAGCCAGTGAATGTAAAAAAAGAAAAAGAAACCTCTTACAGCAGAAGGAAAGACATATGTAGCAAGTATGTTAAGTAGGCAATTAGTAGAAATTGTCAGGTGTCTCTGATTCTTTTCTAACTACAGCAAATAAGAGCAAACTTTCTTTTGTTATGTGTGGGTTAGTCACCTCCTTCCACTCTTAGCATTGCTGCTATATTAGACTTTACATGTGCATATTAAAGAAAAAAAGCTGTACATTAATCTTTTGCTTATTATAGTGAAATCAAGAAAGGCAATACATTTTCCCCCAAATATGATACTTTTACTGCACTGATAAATATTGTGATCCATAATCCTAACTTGTTGGAAAAGCTGCTTGACAGTTTGTGTGTGTGTGTGTGTGTGTACATGTGTGTGTGTGTGTGTGTGTGTGTGTGTGTGTGTGTGAGCTAAGGGAATCTCCTTCTTGCTCTTCCCTGAAAGAAATAGGGTAATGTTGCAGAAGAAAATCAAAATGCTTATCTCACCATCAAAGCAAAGCAAAGGAGTAATTGAGGTGCTGAGATTCTACCATTAACAATAGGGACCTGTCTTTTTTTTAAATCAGTAAACTATGGCTATATTTGAGATACATTGGTCTGGAATTTCTGTCAGAAGATATATTCATTTGCCACACCTGTTTTAATTCTGACTCATTTGCTAGTTTTTGTATATTTTTAATGTTTCTCTTGTTTGCTATGGTTCTGGAATATCTATGTTCTGTGACTCCACCAACAGCAAATCTCTCTGTCCAGATTTCTGGTCTCTGAGTTAGTTTAAACGGGGATTCCAAAATCTTGACAGGACATTTGTTTTATGTATAAAGAAGGATTAATTTACTTAACTTATGAAAACTGTGACCTAGTGGCAATAATTACCTCAAATGTGGGCATTTATCTTGGTTTTAGCCTTTTTTTCTGAAAATATGTAGCCAGCCTGAAATTTGGATTAAAAAAAATACTTATCTGTATGGGCAGAATATGATAAATGCCTGCCTTGGTCATTCTGAGTAACCTTTAAAAGTAAAATGGCAAAATCTAGGATCAAGTTGGTGTTTTATGTATTTTAATTAATTGTGACATTAAAATGCACATATAAGTATATTGTGTTCATAGCTACTGTAAAGAGCTTCGGCTTTTGAAGATATTTAACAAATCGCCTTTAAACCAATATGAACTACCGGTAAATAACAATCTGTATTTCTGGCTACATTTTATAGTTATAGTATTTTATAGTTTACATTTAAACTGGTACTTTCTAACTAAATGTTCTGTTTTTAATAATATCTTCAGAATCTCAACACTGTTGTTCTTTCCTTTTTTTTAATTTTTCCTTTTAGAAACAGAAGTAGCAATGTGTATTTAATATGTACATTCTGTTCTGAGATATAACATAGTAGCAAAGTCAGATCAAGTAAAATAATTCCAAAGTTTAATTAAAAAAAAAATCACTCCATCAATGTTAAAAGTGTAGTCTACAAGATTACCTTTTTATTTTTGAATTAAAAATAAAACAAACTTTTGGGGATAAATCAGGAAGCTTAGTAATTCCCAGACATTTCACATGCAATCTGAAGTACATTTAGAAAGTAGTAAATCCCATAGACAGAGTGGGATTTACTTCTAGATAAACCTGGGCATGGTTAAACTCTCAAATTTCTAAATTTGGACAAAAATACATGTATATTGTGAAGAACGGATATGCAAAGCAAGAGACGCATTTTACTGCTTAGTGACTCTGGGCTTGTTCACAGCGGTATGTTTGGTTTTGTGTTTATGGGTTTTATAATCATGTGAAGCAAAATTGTTCACTTAGAATGATCTTGAGAAAATGGCAATCTTGGATCACAGATGTATTATGTTTGGCTTTTACTGAAAATCTTGGAAGCACAGCATCATTTACATCCCAGCAATAGTCTAGTATACATGGACATTTTTCAGTGTAGAATAGTCACTTAAATATCCCAGTCATGTACCTGTTCACAGCAAGGAAAATGTACTGTGATGAAATTCTCAAATGTGAACTATGGATTCCTGAGACAAGCCCTTGGGCTGCTTTGAGAAGCAGTAATAGGCAGTGCTTAATTTTGACACTACCCATTGATCTCTCCTAAATAAATCAAATTGTACTTGTCACTCTAGTTTCCCTTTGTGTCTTAAACTTAATATGAAGAATTGGACCAGATCTTTATACATTTAGTTGCCTGTTTTCCAATGACACTCTATAAAATGCTCTTTTGTAGTGAATTATATATTTGGATGTATACAGTCTATTGCTTTCTTCTTTTTTTCTCCTTCAGTTCTGCTTATGGCAAAGGAATGAATATAAATGTAGGTCTTCTGCAGGTCAGGAGGTATTTACAGAAGTAAATATGCAGGAACTAGCTTGCAAATGATTCTGTCTGAACAGCTAAGTTTAGTTGTGACGTTAACAATCGTAGCAAAGTTCCTTGTGTTCTTCATGCAGCAGATTAACAAGTCATGGTGGAAGGAGAGAAATCCATTGTTTTTAGGCCTGACCAAAAATCAGTATTTCCAATGGCAGACCTCAACCCCATTTCAATAAATTCATTTAAAGCCATGGTATCTAGCTCAACTTACCAAAGCAAATCTTGGCCACCATTGGCCATCAAATCTGTGCCACCATTTTAGAAAACCAAAATGGGAGGCCATTTAGGAATATTGGCCTTAAGACAATGGAAGCATTTGGCCTCTATGGTTCTTAGGCCCATCTACTAACAACCAACCTCTCTTAAATACCACTCACTTGTCCTGTCAATTTAGGGTTTTTTTTTTAATATGGCATTTCTTATATCAAAATTATATACAGACAAAAATGTGCAGACTCCAAATCCTGTACCAAAAGCTCTCCCATACTCCCCAAAAGCAAATAAAACAATAGCTTTATTATAATGGGAGGAAAACAAGGAGATTTCATTGTCAGTTGAAGTCCATGTTATTATAGTTCTAGGAAAGCAAAATAGGGAAGTTATTTGTAGTTATTTGGGTTTTTCTAATGTAATTGAGATGGGTTTTATTAATACTAATTTGTTGCCCAGAAGCCAAGTAGCTCCAAGAAAACATTCTACACAAGAAGAGAGAGGGCATAAATTTTGAAACGATTTACATACACAAAGAATATACACCTCCCACCTTCTACCTGTTTGATATGTTGAAGATTTCTTTTCTTACATACAATACCATCTCATCTTCAAAATTCCAGAAAAGCCCTGATTTCTAATTGTATGGTTCTGTATTGAGTGTCAATCTATGTTAAAACTTAGTGAAAATTATTGTGTGCAACAGTATTTTCTTGTGTATTGCATTTTTTTTTCTTTTAATTTTCTGTGAATTGTCCTTTTTTCCTCTTTCTTTTTCTTCTCTTTCTTCTCCCTTTTGTTACTATTTTCCCCTTTCTGGTAATGTCTTTGAGGAAAAAAAAAACAGAAGAAACTGACGTGTCGTAGAATTATATGTAACCTATTCCTTAGTCTCATATTATAGGTATGTTATAAGAATGGATATTTTACTTGGCTTTAGAATGTTTTACAAAAAACCTAATTCTTAACCAATCAAGTTCTTGCTACTAAAAAAGAAAACCTTGTGTTTCTCATCATGACATTGTGTGCTTCTAATTAATAATCATTTTCGTTGTAGAAAAATGGAGTGAATTTATATTAGACTTGAAAACTAATAATAGCATTGTAAATTTATGAAATGATTTTAACAGAAAAAGCATTATAGAAAATATAGTTATTTTAATTGTAATATTACTAACTGTAGGGTGGAGAAGGGGGTCCCGTTGTGATGAACTATGTTATAGCTTGTTATTCACAGTTTCTTTTTGATCATTTTTTCGGTCTCTGAGGTGAAACGAGTTATTAATCAGAATTTGTAAACTCACATATGCATATTGTATATGTGTAGAAATGTAATCACACTTTGTCTTGGAATTACATTAAACTGTTTTAAGTCACTCTATTGCTTGCTTGTCTTTTAACTGGCATGGATGTGATATAAACCATTGGTTTGTTTCGCTTTAACTCTGTGAGGATTTGGAACTGATGTGTTTTTTGAACTTAAAAAAAATGAAAGGCAACACCTGTAAAGGCTATCACTTGTAATTCATGTGTAGAATCTAAAAATATAATTTACTATTTTACTGAATATCTTACCCACCCATTTATTGGTATTCTAAATTTTAATATTTTATTTCTCTTGTTCTCCTTTCTAGTCAGGATGAAGCCCTGACGGAATTATTCTTTTTAAAATGTCTAGTTTCTTCTTAAAATTCAATATTTGTTGATGCAGACTTGATTCATACTGTACATTATACTAAGTCAAATATGGTGGTTTATTTGCCTGTAACAGAGTAAAGTATATGGACACAACAGCTGTGGTTTATTTAAGGCCAAGATATTCTGTAACTCAGTGTTGGAACGGAGTAACTCAAGTGTCATCCTGGTCATTCTTTCTCAATGTGGTATCCCTGAAATCTTCAGGTCTTCTACCTGGATGGCCGAAGGTCTGTTATTTTAGGATTATGGAAGTTAACATTGTTCTAAATTGATTGAATTGGAAAAGGCCATATCATCTCCAAAGTTTCACTTTTCATTAGCTTCAATATTTAAATTATATTATCATCACACATGGGAATGGTGGTGACACAAATAGAATGGCAGATATGCTTATATGCATCTTCCAAAGTTAGACCCAGTAGGCCACCTAATATCAGTTACCATCACAGGAGAAAAATAGTGCTTTTTGCATCCAATTTGTGGAAGTAAACCAAGGGGAAATCACACAATTTTGCCTCCCATCCTGCTCAGTATTGGACCAAACATTAGACATTCAATTTACTCATATGCTTGCATTACTCTTCTTGTGCTACTTAGCAACTCCATAGTCACACATAATGGTGCATCATTTAAGCCTATTCATTTACTGAACATTACCCTAACTCAATAAATATAATTCTTCTTACATATTTGTCAATGACTTGCTGAAGAGCAAAAATGTGTTTTGTAGATCTCCTATCCAGTATAAACACACATGATATTTTCCAAATTTTGATACATGTCCCCTCCTAGCTTACCACAATTTTATGTAGGGAAACAATAATAGCATGCTTACAAATATAAGGAACAGAAGCTTTTTATCATATGTACACTGAAAAATCCGCATAGCTATTCCATATGCAGACAACTTCCACATTTAACATTTTCTCCGGTTACACTGTCTACACCTGTAGCTCTTTTATGACATTCTCACAACAGGTCTTCTTTTCAACCATTTTTATAACATTTATAACATCAACTTACATAACAAATGTATTGCTGTTATTCCCATATTTATCTATTCATTCCAACATTCTCTCATCCCTGTTTTATCCAATCACTATTTTTGTACTTTAGGAAAAACATGTCAATAGACAATTCTTCTCCTTTTTGCATTCATTCAAAATATTGTATTGTTTTACACCAAACCCATTTTTTTCTTCCATTTCAATCATTCGCTGAAGCGTAGCATGCAATTATCACCAATCTATGGATTCCTACTTTTATACCCATATCTAGATGACACTAATTGCTTCTTTCTGACATTCATTTTGGCACATTTTCGTAATTAAACCTCATTTTCATTTTCATCTTTCTGCATGTATTCATCAATTCATATCTATCAAATCAACCTTCATTCACATCCATTACAATACTACTGTTTTTCTGCTGCACAGACTTTTCTGTTTTCATTAATGTATGCTTTTTCTGATTTACTGCTCTTACATTTGAAATGACCATTTTTCATGGCAATCACTAGATGTTCCATCACCCATCATTCTGGGTCAGTCCAGGTTTTTGCACAATGCCTTTTAGTAATCATGACAGTCAATTAAAAAAAAATGTGATAGCAAACCTGACCATTGCAAAAATAAAAGAGATGGACCTGGCTATCCTGCTCCTCCCCCAAAGGAAGAATTAAAAAAAAAACAAGAGCAAAAGGGTTGGAATATTTTTTTCTCTGCTAGAACTTTGATTCTTGCTTCCTAACCTAGCCTTTATTCACTAAATTAACTATTTTAGATTCTTGTTAATTTATTTTTCAGACCTGTACGCTTGGGGAAATGTAGTTAATTCTATTGACTCCTTACTTGCATTAAAAGGAAGATAGCTTTATAGCAAATGAATCAGGGGTGAAATCCAGCAGGTTCTGACAGGTTCTGGAGAACCAGTAGTGGAAATTTTGAGCAGTTTGGAGAACT
>JANHFM010007119.1:21132-32537 GCA_032468115.1 Grayia smithii
GACTGGCCGGAAGTTGTTAAGTGAGTCTGGATCCAGAGCCGGCTTCTTGAGGAGGGGACGAACCACCGCCTCTTTTATGAGTGTCACAGTATCCCCATGGTCACGTGATCAAAATTTAGATGCTCCATACAGATACCCAATCAAGTGCTTTGTGTCAGACAGCTGATAAGAGAACCTGAGATTAGAGGTTAATTTATTTTAAATATTTCTGTAGGAGAGGGAGGGGCTGTTAGTCTAGTATTAGTGAACAAAGAACTCATGGAAGAACTGTGGAAGAGAACTACAATGGAAGAGTGTGAGACAACTAGGAAACTAAAATGCATTTAGTAGTTTAGCACTGTTGTAGTTTTGTAACTGGGTAGCACTAGAGAAACTAACTGGCTAGTTGATGGGAGGTTGACAAGTTATTAAGTTTGTAGGTTTGTAATCTGTTTGTGCTTGTGATGATAGTCTAATTTGATATCACACCAGCCCCTTTAAAATATACCCTGAATGAGTTAATGACTTTGATGAAAAATCTACTCCATGACTTCAGTATCCAATGACTTCATCCTCTTTTTTTCTCCAGAGCAACGATGCCTCAGGGAGTGCTTGGAACTGGCTATACTTCATCCCTCTCATCATCATTGGATCCTTTTTTATGCTCAACCTTGTGCTAGGGGTGCTTTCTGGGTAAGTATCTAATACATCTGCCATAGAGGAAATGTATTAGTGCTTATGGTAGCTTTTTTCAGTCCTGTAAAGAAAATAGTTTACTGGCAACTGGACGCCCCAAATCCTGGGTTCTTTCTGCCTTTGTATTTCTTCTGTGATGCCTTCCTGCAAATTAAGTGGTGTAACAGAGACAATTCAGCATTGCTGTTCCATCTCTGACTACAGGGAGTTTGCCAAAGAAAGGGAGCGAGTAGAAAATCGGCGTGCATTTCTGAAGCTGAGAAGACAACAGCAAATTGAACGGGAGCTTAATGGCTATATGGAGTGGATCTCCAAAGCAGGCAAGTCCTATGGTTCTTTTATTCTTTGTTTGCCTAATTTATTATTTTTAATAAACTGAATTTTTGTGTCTCAGCCTGTGTCTTCTGTAGCTTTCTTTTGTTGATTGTAACAAAAGTGCCCCAGGGTTCTATCCTAGACTTGGTATAATTCAAAACATTCATACTTTTTCATAGAATGAAGAATACTCATCAGATTTATAGATAGTATCAACCTGAGGATGTTCTGCATTGGAAATCAGGTTCAGAAATTCAGCCAAGTTAAAATAAATTGCAGCAGAGATACTGTAAAATTCTCGACTCACAGATTTAAGACAGGTTTACTACAGTACATATAAAAGGATACCAGGATTGCTTGAGATTTTATTAAATAGACTATAAGTTAAGTACATCAGTAGTACCATATCATCTTTAAAAATAAGAGATATGCTAGGCTTATCTGGTCCAGCATTTTATTCCCACAGTAAAGGATGACTTAGGACAATGGCATCTTTTATGTTCCCCAACAACAGGAACCAGTTTTCTGAATTTTCAGTTCACATGGCTTCCTTGGATGACCCCAAGTTCTAATACTCTGAAAAAAGGGAGGAAAACATTTCTATTTATAACCTGTGCTCTATATATCATTTTTTCCCCTCTTTTATGTTTCCCTGTTTTTTTTTACCATTTCCCCCCTAAGCTAACAAGTTCAGACATTAGAGACATTAGAGAAAACCTCTTCAGTTTCTTGACCGTTTGGCTGCTCTTTTCTAGCTTTATTCTTACAAATACAGATACCCATTTTATAGTTAGATGCAGTCTGCCTTCAGCCTGAAATAAGGTTGTAACTATTCTGAAACCAAGGCTTAATTTAGATTAACCCACTTTAGTGTCTCATGATACTAAAGTTGAGATGTCAGGGGGTGGACTAAGCAATAATGGTAAACTGAATCTTTTAGAAGTAAATTCACTTCTGCAGCATTATCTCTATTATTTTGGCTTGGTATTCAACTCATTTCCTCCTGATGATAGGATATTTTGCTTGGACTGCCAGCAATTGGAAATGGGTAACATATTTTTCTTAATTGCAAAAGATATGTCTTATTAAAAAAATCACTACTGTATGAACTATAAACCTAGAATTAAGATTCAAATTGACAAGAGGTTAACACTTCCAGTTAATTTTGTAGAGGTTTTTAAGTAGAAGCTTGCTGGCTACCCACTTGTATGGTGAGGCAGGGAATTCATGGCTAGATATTAACATATTCAATATTGGTGTCCTTCCTGAATAATATAATACAGAATAACAGAGTTGAAAGGGACCTTGGAGGTTTTCTAGTCCAATCCCTTGGTCAAGCAGGAGATCCTCTGCCATTTTGGACAAATGGCTGTCCAATCTGTTCATCTTGTATTTTTTAGTTTTGTATTTAGCTGAATTCTGAATGTATTTTGTATTTAACTGAATCTAGAATGTTTATCCAAAACTGTTTCGCACCAATTGTTACTACTCACTTGGACAGAGGTAGCATATTTCTTTATTTCCAGGGATAAAGTTTTTCTTATAGCAAAACTCTGGTGTTATTATTTATTTTAATGTTTTTAATATGCTACTTTCATTCACAAAATAGGCTTCCAAGATAGTGCACAGAAATAAGTTAATGCAATAACAGAACACACTGATTTATTTATTTAGGCTTCTATGTAGCTCCGGTTAGTCTTATTCTGGATGACTTTTCCATTACAGTAAATTTGTTAAACACAATATCTTGATGAAGATTCTCAGTCATCCAGGTAGAATTGTCTGGAAGTTGAATCATGGCAACGGCACCTCTTTTCAAATTGGTTCAAAATATTTCACTGCTATCCAAATACAGTAGCTTCTTCAGTCTGAGCAAGTTATTATTATTATTATTTATTCGATTTCTATGCCGCCCTTCTCCCAAGAGACTCAAGGTGGCTCACAAGCATAACATTCATAAAAACATATATAAAACAGACATAGACAAACATACAGATTTAAAAGAGGGGTAGTGCAGTAAAAGCAGTAAAATTTAACAATATATAAAAACAATTTAAAACAGTCAACCATAGCCCACTTGCTGGAACAACCACGTCTTTAAGTCGTGGCAGAAGGAGCAGAGGTCAGGGGCTGTCCGGAGTTCTACGGGTAAATCGTTCCACAGGGTTGGCGCTCCCACAGAGAAGGCTCTCCCCTTGGGGGCCGCCAGTTGACATTGTCTGGCCGACGGCACCCTAAGGAGGCCGACTCTATGGGAACGCACCGGGCGCTGGGAGGATGCTAATGGCAGAAGGTGGTCCTGCAAGTACCCCAGGCCTAAGCCATGTAGAGCTTTAAAGGTCAAAACCAGCACTTTGAAGCGAACACGGAGGACAACCAGGAGCCAGTGTAGCTCGTGCAAGAGTGGTGTAACATGGGAGTATCAAGGTACTCCCATAACCACCCGCGCGGCCGCATTCTGGACCAGTTGGAGCCTCTGAGTGCTCCAAGGGCAGCCCCATGTAGAGGGCATTGCAGTAATCCAGCCTAGAGGTGACAAGGGCGTGAGTGATCCTGCACAAGGCATCTCGGTCCAGAAAAGGGCACAACTGGTGCACCAGGCGAACCTGTGCAAAGGCCCCCCTGGTCACGGCCGTCAGATCATCTTCCAAGGACACCCGTGAATCCAGGAGGACGCCCAAGTTGCGGGCCCTTTCTGAGGGAGCCAAAGCATTCCCCCCCCCCATCAAAAGGGATGGGACCTCTTGGACTCGAGATGCCGGAATCCACAGCCACTCAGTCTTGGAGGGGTTGAACCTGAGCCTGTTTCTCCCCATCCAGACCTGCACCGCTTCGAGGCACCAGGACATCACATCAAGGGCATCCCTGGGTTGGTCCGGGTGCAGATGTAGAGCTGGGTATCATCTGCATATTGATGATATCTCACCCCGAAACCACGAATGATCTCACCCAGCGGCTTCATGTAGATGTTAAATAGGAGGGGGGAGAGAACCAACCCCTGAGGCACCCCACAAGAGAGAGGCCTCGGGGTTGATCTCTGTCCCCCTGCCAACACAAACTGTGAACGGCCTGAGAGATAGGAGGAGAACCACTGCAAAACAGTGCCTCCCACTCCCAGTCCCATGAGCTGTCGCAGCAGGATACCATGGTCGATGGTATCGAAAGCCGCCGAGAGGTCAAATAGGACCAGGATAGAGGAATAACCTCTGTCCTGGGCCCGCCAGAGATCAAGTTGGTTAAGGGGACCCCGTATATGTATGTCCCCTGGGGAGATTTCATTTTTTCCTAATCTGGATAGGTTTGTTAGGTAAATAGGCAGAGAGTCAATAAATGTTGACTCTCTGCCTATTTATTTATGAGAAATAAATGTTCCAGCTCCTAAATCCTTTACGCTAGGTGGGTCATTAAGTGTGGCTTCCCTGGTGAACCTGTGAAGATGCATGAACCTTCATAGGAAGATTAAAACCACTTTAAGATCACTTGGGACTGACGAGCCTATCCAGTAGTAAGAGTTGAAACTTCCCTGGAGGACATAAGTATACAGGGTCCCTTTAACCAACTTTTTCAGACTGAAGAAGCTACTTGGATAAGCAGTAAAACATTTTGAAGCAACAAGAGAGAAGTCAATTGCCATGACTCAACTTCCAGACTGTGTTAAACACAGACCAATATTAAAAAAACAACAGTATTCCACCCCTATAGCACTACTAATTGAGGAAAATATTCAGTCTACCTCCCTTCCTTAAAGGTGTCCCTGAACACCCAGGTCTTAATGGTCTCCTGGAACCTTAGAGGTAGGCAGCTGTTCTCGCTGGGGAAGTGATACATATTGCACATTACTTTTATAATGTTCAGGCTTTAACTAACATATGATTTTGCTATTGGGATTCAATTTAATTAAAGTTGTTTAACAACTGAACAGTTGTTTGGGATATTTTTTGTTCTGAAAAAATTGCTTCATTTTTAATTTGTAAAACATTGTGTTCATCTACAAGGATAAGCAGTGATATATTCAGTACAAATGTTTTAGCATAAAAATATCTCACTGAGAACATATTTTTATTTTCCTGTATTACCTACACAACTTTGATTATCACAAGGTGAGTTTAGACCTTTCCTTTATTTTTAAAAGATTACTTTTATATGACTATTAATTCAATCATAAATCTTACTGAACTAAATACTTTCCCCAAACTATTATTAATCCCAAAGGGATAAAATTAAACACAAGCAAGTGACAAAGAATTTTACCATTTGTGTATTTCTCTCTCTATCCTATATCTCCATATTTTCAAGATTGATTTAAAAATGTCACAGTTATATTGTCTGAACCAAAGACATTTTCTGACAGATTTTTTCTGGAACATAGCCATGAATACACAAAAATACCCATAAAATGAGATCAATAAGTTGTGTTTCTTTTCATCAGGCTCTCACCTAGCTAAGGCTATTTCGTCCAGATATCTTCTCTTTCAAATGGTTATTTTCAGGAAACTATTTACTAAAGTATGTCATTTATAGCTAACCTCCTCTTTTGGTGGTGGGGATTTGGCATCTTTCTACAGTTGACAAATTACCTTTGCCTTCCTAGCTTAATTTCAATCATTTCATTTAGAAGAAGTCATCCTGGCTGAAGATGACATAGAAGGAGAGCCTCGTCATCCCTTTGATGGTAAGCCATCATATTCCACAAAACATTCTGTGAAAGATTTCTGAGATAGTAAAGTCACAACTTTATTTGTATGTCAACCTAATTTAACAAAAATTATGTAAGAAGCAGAGGTTGAAGTGCTCCTCATTTAATGACCATTTTTAGTCAAAGTTATGAAAGCGCTGAATGAGAGAAATTATGACCAGTTCTTGTAAACATGGTCATGATTCAGACACTTGGCAGTCAGTTTGCAGTTATGATGGTTGTGGTGTCCTGCAGTCATGTAATCACCCTTTGTGACCTTCATTACCAGCTTCTGATGAGCAAAAAAGAGAAACTGGTGGAGGGTCACAAATGTTGTCCATGTGATGTTGTGCCTAATGACCATGCAAGTTTTGCTTCACAATGGCAGGCAGGTCTGCTGCAACTGCTGTCATGAATTAGTGAGGTCACATTATATCATGCTTTATGACTGTGTTGCTTTATGACTACCAGTCCCAATACAGTATACAGTGTTGGATTTGAAACAATTGGATTATCATTATACCTCAACCCCTGAGGTGAGATCAGTTCCTACCCTTTTGACTTTCCGTAAGAGCCTTATGACCTGGCTCTGCCTAATACCTGTTCACAGTACCTAAAAGAGCTATTCTTGACTCACATTATAGCTGCATCAGTTCACAAAAATGTTCATTTGATGAAGTTGCATTACAAGGTCAGCAAAGCAATGTAAGAATATGAGCCAATACTGCTGCCCCCTTTTTAACTCTTCTTTAACTGAAACACAAGTATTTTCCTGAAACCTTGCCGCTACTGTGTGAACTCAGGAAACAGCACAGCTCCTTTATGAAACTGCAGATAGTTAACGTAAAAATGTTGGTACCGGGTCTAAAGCACCTTTGCTTACCGAAGTTCTGAAGACTTCACTTCTCTAATAAGGCATATTCCTTTTGATCAATAGATATATGGTCATCATGATGGTTAATTGTAATAGTTACTAGTTAGACAAAATCAAGGCTCTTCCAAGAAGGATAGAAAGACAACCTGCATCCAAAAGATTAATTGTAGCTCTTGCTATAATAAGTGTGTTCATAGAAGTTCAGGGACATACTTGTTCTATTAGCCAGTGAATTAGTGCTAGCACTTACTCACTGGAAACTGGTTCTCACTGTCCACAAGTCCTTTCCTTGCTTTCATCGAACTGTGACACCAACATATCTTGGGAACTTTTTCTTTTTGCTGCAGTATTTTCATATTGTAGGTTTTTCCATAGATACCAAGTGATATGATTTATTGACTATTCTATTGGTGGCATGTCATTTGATCACTAAGGGTTGAAATAAGTACTTACGGGCCATTCTAGACTGGTCTAGGCATGTCTCTTCCCCTCTGGTCTCTGCACGTATATTCTAGAACAGCGGTGGGTTCTACTTAGTTTTACTACCAGTTCACAATGGGAGCCTGTGTGCACGCATGCTTCTGCGCATGCGCAGATCGTCAAATATGATGTCCAGCTGGGTGAGCAGAGCCTCCTGCCATTTTTACTACCAGTTCTAAAGAACCGGACAGAACCAGCAGCAACCCACCACTGTTCTAGGGGCATTTTGATTTGGTCATGGGTCAGTCTCATCCTTCTGAACCAATATCTTCCCACTATTGCCAACCCTGAACACTAGTAGTGCCAGTGAGGTGATAGGCTAAAGCAGGAAAGAATGAGCTTGCTACCTTGTGTTACAAATCTTCCCTTTCCTGACAGCTATTGTTTGTGCTCTTTTTGAAGATAGTTGTGGTATTCTTCAAGAAGAAGGCTAAATACCAGTGGTGAAATCCAGCAGGTTCTGACCTGGTTCTGGAGAATCGGTTCTGGAGAACCGGTAGTGGAAATTTTGAATAGTTTGGAGAACTGGCAAATGCCACTTCTGGCTGGCCGCAGGAGTGAGGAGGGAATGGGGATTTTGTATATCCTTCCCCTGGAGTGGGGTGGAAATGGGGATTTTGCAGTATCCTTCTCCTGAAGTGGGGTGGGAATGGAGATTTTGCAGTATCCCTCTCTTCCCCCCAAGCCATACCACGCCCACCAAGCTATGCCCACAGAACCGGTAGTAAAAAAAATTGAATTTCACCACTGCTAAATATGTATGTCCGAAAGGGGCCAATTATCTGCAGATATTAGCTGATATCAAGTTCCTTTCAACGCATCCATGCAAAAGGCTTGTGCAAAACCCAGCTGAATTCTGAGAAATTAAAAAAAACCTACTTTCATAAAAAAAAATATTTTCTGTCTAGTCGTAGCCCACATTGAAGATGATTGGTAGATTATTTTTATCCTGACTACAATCATTTAGTGGGAAGGGGGTGGGAAGGCCAGGATAATAACCCTGTGTCTATACAAAACTAATAATTACATTATAATTTATCTGTCTTGTGGCTGGCCAGGGGTTGCTAATGTGGACAGGACTTTTGTCAGTATAGTTTCCTGCCAGCTCAAAGTAAGGGAATACATTAATTTTGCAGTGAGAAAGGAATCTGGAACAAATTCCCACTTTTCATACAAGGCAGCAGAACAGCAATTTCGTTTATAAAAATGCAGTTTGATGAAGGCACAGTTTACCTGCCCATACCATTTTTGCATTTCAAAGCATTTACAAATCCTTTTCATCTCACAGGCCTCTAGATGCTTGTTTGTCCACACAGAGGCCCATCTGGAATGTGAAGGAGGGAAAAACTACCTTTGTTTATGAAGAGGGCAGTTTAGAATTTGAAAAAAGGTGTGCAAAGAAAAAAACATTTGCCTTCTCTTTAAGCCACTCCCTCTCAAAGCTGTTTTTCCTATTGTCAAAGATCTTTAAGGTTTCAAAGAACAACCTTATCTGAAATATTTTGCAATGAAAGTCAGTTAGGTCTAGTGGTTTAAGACACCAAGCTAGAGAATGTGAGTTCTAGTCCTGCCTTAATGCATAAAAGTCAGCTGGGTCATTTGGGCTGGCCAGTCTCTCTCAGCTCAGCATGTCACAGGGTTGTTGGGGAAATAGGAGAAGGAAGGAATATTAGGTATGTTTGCTGCCTTGAGCTATTTATTTTAAAAAATAATAATAAAAGTGGAATACAAAAAAAAAGATCTTAGGCTAGCTCCCATAAGATAAAATAGATGTTTTACTTCCATTTCCTCCCAGCTCAGGAGAATGTAAATTACATGATGATGATAATTTATTTATGAATTCATGAATAAAGGATGGAAGGGACCAATTCAATGATACGTACTTTAGAAGCTATCAATGCAGGACCAAAGAGAAAGTCAATGTAATATGCAATAAATATACTTTAAGTATATAAAATTGAAACAGAATTTATATAACAATAGCATCATCATCATCATCATCATCATCATCATGTATGCCTGGTATCTAATAACTACAGCAATTACATTCCAAAGGTCTTCTGGAATTATGATGTGGAATGTATATTGGGGAAGGTAGCATTATGGTAAATAATAAAAAAAGATCTAGTGAATCTGATAAAGGGCCTTGAGGATAATGTCTGTTTTTCTTGTCATGTTCCTATTGTTGGAGCTCTTCGGAGGGCCACCATCAAGAAAAGCAAAACAGACTTGCTGAACCCAGAGGAAGCAGATGACCCACTGGCAGACATCTCTTCAGTAGGTAAGTTGGTCAAAAAGGAGTCAGGAAGTCCTTTATAATAACTATGTGTCCGTTCAGAGTTACAATGATACTGAAAAAAGTGACTTATGATGTTTTTCACATGACCATTGCACATCCTTATAGCCATATGATCAAAATTCAGATGCTTGGCAATTGGTTCATATTTATGATGGTTGGAGTGTTCCAGGGACTTTTTGTGACCTTCTGACAAGTAAAACTAATGGGGAAGCCAGAGTCACTTAACAACTGTACTTTATACTAACTTAATAACTGCAGTGATTTGTTTAACAACCATGGCAAGAAAAGTCGTAGAATGGAGCAAAAGTCACTTAACAGCTGTCTCCCGTAACAACAAAAATTATGGGCTCAATTGTGGTTGTAATACAAGGACCACTTGTGGTCTTTAATTTTTTCAGATCTGGAAAATCTGATCAAATTTTGAAGCCACATTTTATTCTAAGATGCGTTTGAGCATCCATTTATGTTTAATTATATATCTGTGATGTTTTAATGTATTGCCATCATACATTGTTGCTCAACTATGGCTAAAGCATATGTTGTGAAATGTCATCATTTAAAACCACTGTGTTAGCAAACTATGCTGTTTTGGGGGGCATATATATGCAAATGCTTCAGTTTTAGTACTACCTTTTATGAAGGGACCAGTTATTGCATTCACTCATATTCTTGCTCCGAAGATGCAGACAGGGATTGACCAAATAATGGCAAAATATGGTATCAGCCCCGCAGACCCATCCTGCAGCAAGCAGGCTAGAACTTGCTAGTCCAGAATGGTAAATGCTAGGTGGCGCAGTGGTTAGAATGCAATACTGCAGGGCTAACTCACTGCTCACTCCAGGAGTTCAATCCTGACTGGCTCAAGGTTGACTCAGCCTTCCATCCTTCCCAGGTTGGTAAAATGAGGACTCAGAATGTTGGGGGCAATATGCTGACTCTGTGAACCCCTTATAGAGGGTTGTAAAGCAATGTGAAGTGGTATATAAGTGCTATTGCTCAGTGCTATTGCTATTTTTCTATCATCTTCCTTCTTATCTATGGTGTATTACAGAGAAGATCTGTTCAGAGAGACTTGCTAGCATTTGCTTAAAAATCACAGAAGACAAAGCAGGTTCACAATTATCTATCTCAATCATACCAAATAAACAAGTTCATTAATTTCCACCCTACGGGCAGATTATTTCAAATAAGTAGATTCTGTTAGTAACTGTTACTTCTTCTGACAGGTTCACCTTTTGCTCGAGCCAGCATCAAAAGTGTCACGCTGGAAAATGCTACTTTCTTTCACAAAAAAGAGCGGAGGTTGCGTTTCTATATCCGTCGTATTGTCAAAACTCAGGCCTTTTACTGGACAGTCCTCAGTCTGGTAGCTCTCAACACTTTGTGTGTTGCTATAGTACATTACAACCAGCCAGATTGGCTATCTGACTTCCTCTGTAAGTAGCAGAATTGTGTCCTTCTTTATGGAACAGATTTATTAGAGGGAGGTGGCTTGCAATAATTTAGGCTTTGTAATTTTTGCTCAATAGAAATCAGGATAGCATTTTCATTTAGTAAGACAGCAATAATGAATTCCTCCCCTTATTACATTCTATGATTAAGTGAGATTTACATTTTAAAGTAGTCAGAATTAAACTTCTTGGCAATAAGTGGACTTAAACCGAATATATAGGTAGATTACAGGAACTGAATTTAGGAATTTTAATTCATGTACTGTGCCATCTAAAAAGGGAGAAAAAATAACCTATAATATGGAATTCTTTGACTTCTTGTTGCCTTTTCTAACAATTACTGATAGTAGTTGCATCAAATTACTATTCCAAGAATTTGTTGCAGGAAACCACAGTATTAAAATAATCCATGAAATGTAACAGTGATATAGACTTCTAACTTGGGAGTCCTCCTGGACTCATGGCTGTCTTTAGAAGACCAAGTGACGGCCGTGACCAGGGGGGGCCTTCGCCCAGGTTCACCTGGTGCGACAGTTACGCCCATTCCTGGACCCCGATACCATACGCACAGTCACTCAAGCGCTGGTCATCTCGCGCCTAGATTACTGCAACTCCCTCTACATGGGGCTGCCCTTG
>JANHFM010007119.1:37579-54601 GCA_032468115.1 Grayia smithii
GAAAGATGAGAGACATGAGACCGAACAATGCAGAAGAGCTGAAGGCCGCTATTGAAGCATCCTGGTCTTCCATAACATCTCAGCAGTGCCACAGGCTGATAGCATCCATGCCACGCTGCATTGAGGCAGTAATTGCTGCAAAAGGGACCCAAACCAAGTACTGAGTACATATGCATGTTTATACTTTTCAGAGGTCTGATATTGTTCTATGTACAATCCTTGTTTTATTGATTTCATGTAATATTCTGAGATTTGAATTTGAATATTTTCTGAGATTTGAATTTGGGGTTTTCATTAGCTGTAAGCCATAATCATCACAATAATGACAAATCAAGGCTTGAAATATCTCGCTTCGCATGTAATGAGTCTATCTCATATATTAGTTTCAGCTTTTACATTGCATTACTGAAATATATGAACTTTTGCATGATATTCTAATTTTTCGAGTTTTACCTGTAATATCTCAAATCAGCTGCTTGAGAAAGTTGCCTGATTCCATCTTATGATAACCTGGGCTTTCCTACACCCCATCTCCATACATCTATTTGTACTGGAGGATGGATATGCTCATGGTATCAGTTATAGGCCCGAGTAGTCTAAGAACAGAAGAATAAAAATAATGTAATATATGTGATTCTAATTTGTTTTTATCAAATTAATCCCCCTGTACAGGTTCAATTTTGATGATGGAACCCCACCAACCAATTTTGACACTTTTCCAGCAGCAATAATGACAGTATTTCAGGTAAGATCGTAAGCAGGGGGATGGGAAAGCTGTTTTCTCTGACTTGTTTGGCATTTTTGTTTTTGGTACAAATCTTACACATGAGCCAAATATACTCCACAGAAGTTCAGATAGCAGTTTTTCATTTCCTTTCCTTGTAGTTTCCACAGATTCTTCCCTGATTTAAATGAGCTAGAGATTTGGACAACCAGAAACATTACTCACAAAACTGGTAGCTAGATTTTGGAATGATTGCTGCTTGGGGGAGGAGATTAGCAGCCGCCGCTGGTGCAATGTTTTATTATTGTACCTTGCTTTTTATGTTTTACATTGTAGTTGCATACTGTGACTAAACAAACCCCACAGATTTTGTTTAGGATTGGGACATGTTCTAAATATTGTAACATAAATAAAGAATTGGCATTCTAACAAAGGAAATTGAATGGCATTTTGGTAGTAACATTCAAAAATATAGTGGCTGGGCTAAAATAAATATAATATAATTTATAGCAGGGGTGTCAAACTTGATCACATAGGCTGTATCGTGAGGTGTCGGGATGTTTTTTGCCTTTGCGGAGCTAGGGTGGTATGGCCTGCATGGACCATATCCGGCCCACAGGCCTCCATTTTGACAGACCTGATTTATAGGTTCTTTATGCTATCCCAATCATAGGACTTTGCATATACTGTATTATATAAAGCATAGCATTACAAATCATAGAAGAATAAAAATGAAAAAAAAAAATAGCTGCTAACTATGTCTATAACCACCTCAATTTTTTTACACTGGAGTCTTAGTTTGAGGCAGCCATAGAGAAGGCAGATTTCCCAAGGATTTAAAATAAGCAGCACATTCACAGCTCAAACATGCAGGACATGTATTATCATTTGTTAATATTAGTTATTCAGTTTTGATGCAGTGTGATTCCAACCAACTCTGGGCAGCTCACCAAAATAAAAACAACATAAAAACAAAACAATAAAATAAACTGGAACGAATTATAAAAAATAATTACAAAAAGGCAATCCAGACTAAAAACACCACAAACAGAGGTTTTCCATCCACCTGATTCCAAGGCCTGGGAGAATACGCAGATGCTACTTGGAGGTGGTGAGCCCACAGATAATCAGAACCTGTACTGCATAGGGCTATATTGGTGATAACACTTTGAGTTGGATCCGGAAGTAGCGTAGCAACCAAAGGAGAGGTTGGTTTTCCTCTCATCAGATACTCTGTTTGAACTGACCAAAGTATTCTTCAAAGGCAACCAAAAGTAGAGTGCTTTACAATAGCCATGGTGATGAGGGCATAGTGGCTGTAACTGAGCACAAGGCTCCAAAAACCTGGTGCAGATGGCTGGGCAAATGTTTTCCTTGCCATGATCTCTACATTGTTCCAATAGGAGCTAGGAGTCCATGGGAATCTCTGGATCATGGACCCACTCCTTCAAGGGCCAGAGCTTCTATAAGAAGCCAAATTATTTGTGAAGAATCTGCCACTGTTTTGCAGATTTGCAAATTGAACCTCTTTCAACCTAACCAGTCCCTTGCAAGTTCCAGAATCTAAGGCAGGATGGTTACAGTAAAGCATCTTCTATTCAGTTCAGCTATATCAGAATACTGATGATATCTTATCAATATCGGCAGATGACATTTTCCAGAAGTTTCATTTAATTGTTAAATAAGATGGGTGAGAAATGTGAGAAAACTAAATAGCCAGGAGTTTGAGGTATTTTCCCCCATCACTCTTGATTGGAACTGCCTACTTAGGCTTTTGCTTGATGCCTAAATTATAGCAAAGATTCAGAAAATCCAATTACTGGAACTCTATAGAAAATCCAGTTACTCTTAACCCTTCCTCTGAAAGGGAAGAATAGAGATAGGATGGAAATTGTCTAGTATTACCAAATACAACATTGCATTTAAATTATGGCCTTCTTCACATGTAATATCATGATGTCTATTGAATTCCCCAATTGATTAATATTAAATCCACTTTGCAATTTTATAAAAGTTAAAAAATTTGTTTGGGGTTGGAGCAATTAATTGAATTTTTCAGATCCTGACTGGTGAAGACTGGAATGAAGTGATGTATCATGGTATCCAATCTCAGGGCGGTGTTGATACAGGAATGATGTTTTCAATCTATTTCATAGTCCTGACCTTGTTTGGTAACTGTATCCTTTTACAAAGAAATATATTATCTTATTTTAGATATTATGTTGTGAATTATGCATGGAAGGCTTTGACCAGTGATTGCTACAGTGCAAAGTAGGTGATTCTTCCATCTTGATGATATGTTGCACAGCTAGAGAAATATTCCTTCTTCAAATCAATGAAAGAATTCTGCTCCTTTTTAAGTAGTGCAACTAAAGGAATGCAACTTCTTTTTAAACATATCATCAATGCTCAAGATTCAAAAATAGGAGTTCAGCTAGTTATTCATTTAATTTAATTTGTGAAAAAGAAAGGCCATCACAAGTAGTCATGCACTGTTACTAAAGCACTCTTGGAGAGCTTTATGCAAGGGGCGGGGAAAATCTGACAGTTAAATAACTATTCCTTTTGAGTAATTAAATTCAATGAACTCTAGGCAATCTTTGGGGGGGAAAGCCTACAAGCAAATTGAAGGTGTTAAATTTATTTTCTAAAATAAACTGAAATTAGATCATGAACAGTTTCTAATATTACCTTAACTCTCAACATTTAGACACTTTGCTCAATGTGTTCTTGGCTATTGCTGTGGATAATTTGGCCAATGCACAAGAACTCACCAAGGTAAGACTGCTTCTCTAGCAATGGACAAGAGATTGTGGAATGCTTATTTACTAAATGTGATTATTGAAGTGGAGGAAAGAATCATTCTCCATTCATTGAACCCAGCTATAAATCAGTGATTTTCCATTCAAAGCTAGCATTGTCATATTGAATGATGACAACCAGTAGTACATACATGTTTACGTCCAATCAGATTTAATCTCTGTCTGATTGTTCTCCATGAACCAAATGTGTATTTCTAGATGCATGGAATTGTAGGGCTGCTGAATTGACATCCACACTCTTCAATAGGCATATTGGATTTTACAATCCAATATTAATTGCTGCTGTCAAAAGGTTGGTAATTTTTTCAGAGTATGGGCACCATCATTTGATATCAAATGATAGCACCTCCCCACCCTTGTTATCACTCAAGAACCACAAGATCTTACAATGTCTCATGTAAGAATCCTAAAACCTTGTGAAAATTCATGCAAAATTTCAACATACTCTCATTCAGTGATGAAAGATTGCTCAAACCTTCCAAGTCTTAATAATCTCATGGGTTTTTTTGCTATTTTTTAATATATAATTTTAATTTAAAGATTGCATAATGAAAGGTGACCTGGAACATGGGATCTTTTATTGCTAAGCTCTGGGATAAATTATATGACACAAATGAGCAAATCTTTGCTAGGTGATTCTGTTTTATGAAGTTCTAAGTTCTCACTTTCAGTTTAGCTTCACAGTAGTGAAGGTTTAGCTCTTGTCTGCATATGCTGCTCTGAAAAAATATCTAAAGCTATACATGAGTTCCTCCCATTCTTTTAGCCCCAAAATAGGTCAATACAATGTAAGCTTTACTGTGCCTCAGCCATGCGGCTGGGAAGCTGTGCTGTTCTTACAAATTTAATGTGGGACAGTTTCAAAGCAGCAATTACTGGAGAAGAAGTTGGGTGGGGGGGAAACCCTCTTTAAGAGCAAACAATATCTGGCTGCCTCCACAGCAGGCTAGCAGTGAAATACAGGTGATGTCGTGAGGAGATATTCCTGAAAAATAATCAGCAAGCTATTTTTGTGCTGCAGTAAGCAGGACATGAAGACAAATTCAAACTTTACATTTAAACTTTATATTTGTTAATGCCAGAAAGGTTTTGTGCTTCTATGCCTCTCTCTTTTATAAATATCATACTTCGATTTGTTCTCATTTTGCATCTGTCCTACTATTTCTATAGCATATACTGGTGATCATAGGAGAAATGCAGTTCATTGAATTGTAAAAGTACATTATTAAGAGGGCTCTTGGCCTTATCTTATGAATAGCATGTAGCCCCTTATATTCAAAGCAATAGATACATCATGAAACAGAAGAATGGCTCTTGGCTTCAGTAGTAAGGGTAAGGACACTAGCAGATCCTCTCTAATATATGGCTTCGCAGGATGAACAAGAAGAAGAAGAAGCAGCTAACCAGAAACTTGCCCTCCAGAAGGCAAAGGAAGTAGCAGAAGTGAGTCCTCTTTCTGCAGCCAACATGTCAATAGCAGTGTAAGTGCTATATTGATGAATCTCTGTCCAATGTTACCCTACGTTTTCTGCAAAGGAAGGTAGATGAATGATCATTTCTGGATCTTAGTGAATGATCTCCAGTAAGACAATGTACTTGAGGTTCTGTTAAATGGTGGGGACAGCTTATAGAGGAAAATCAGTCCTAATCTTGGTCTTTCATAATATAGGTAGAAGTGTGGGGTACATAGGAAGAATTGAGGCAGGAAAGTAAGCTGCAGCCCAAATTATTTTGATTTATCATCCCATAACAGCAGGCAATACAAAGTAAAAATCAAGACACATAACTATTTATTATTTCTTAAACCCAGGCAGAAAGATTCTCTGTTGCATCTCAAATTGGTATAATATTGAACATATCTGGATTCATGGGCAGTTTTCCTGGCAGGTCAGGAGCAATTCATAAACCAAGTATTTTCTCTGGCCTTGCATGTTGCTTCCAGTCATACCAATAAAACATCCAGCTGAAAAGTTGTGTCACTTTTCTTCTGGAACATCAAACTTTGGTGATCAACTTGGTATCAATAAAAATGATAAAAATGCCAAGTCCAAACTAAACATCTCAATAATACTGTTACCAACTTCAATTGCAATTACAATAACCAACATTGGTTATTTATGGATGTGCAACCTTTTGGGATTGAGAATTGCATTTATGTCATGAGAGTTTAAATGTGTGCAGGAAAAAGCAAAACAAATTGTGTCTCAAAGTAAAAATCATTTATTTAGAAGATTCTTACCATTTTTGCATAAGTTGGTTTCATCTGCACACTTTTCCCCACTACTTTATCAAGTTTACAAAAACTCAGCAGCAGACCAAAAAGGGGTACAGTTGTTCAAATATATTTGGCCATAAAAGCCTAATTCACAGATGGTTACAAATGCCATTTTCTTCTGGCTTACATTGTTTCTAAGAAGGTATAAACTGGATTTCTGAAAAGAAATATTGATTGGCTACAGATGACACAGTAGTATAGTACCCCAACAAGAATATTAGACCTCCTTGAGAATCTGATACTGAAAGCCCTTCAGATGTATTGATTTCAACTCTCAATCCTTAACCATAACTAAGCTAATTGTACAATTCTAGGAATAAAGTCCACACCTACAAAATGACTTAAGGTAGGAAATACTGGGTTTAGACAGAGCTATTATTGCACAGAGAACATTTTTAAAAATCTATCCTTTTTCCCTCATAGGAAAGAGCAGCAAAAGAATCAAAAAGGCAACAAATCTGTTTGGGAACAGCGGACAAGTGAAATGCGGAAACAGAATTTGCTGGCAAGTAGAGAGGCCCTATACAATGAGATGGATCCTGAGGATCATTGGAAGGTTACATATGCCCGGCAAATGCGTCCAGACATGAAAACTCACTTAGACAGACCACTGGTGGTAGATCCTCAAGAAAATCGGAATAACAACACCAACAAAACACGTCCCAATGAGCCACCTTTGAATCCCCACTTTGGACAGCAACGGTCTGTGGAATTCTTACGAAAACCACCCCGTTACCATGCACATTCACGAGAACCCCACTTGTATGAGCGTCCCGACTCAGGAAGCTTGGAACCTCGACACCCAAGGAGCAATAGCAAGGAAATTGACTTTAATCAAGAAAGTAGATGTCATGATATTGATTATCCCAGCAAGGAGCATAGTGTCATTCCAGAGCAGGGTTATCATGGTGACTGTGCCTCAGAGCGCATCAAAAATTTAGACCCCCACCGCTGGCGCCAAGGTAGCAAAGAAAGTCAGAGTGGATCACCTCGTACGATAGATGGTGAACGGGAGCACCGGCGGCATAGAACACACCGCCGAACACCAGATGATGGAAGTGGTGAACAGAGTGGCAGAGTTGAGCGTCGCCCTCGGCATCGTGAGGGGAGCAGGCCTGTACGAACTGACATGGGTGGGGAACATCCTGATGGAGAAAGGCGCCGACGGCACCGGCATGCTGGACAGTCCACTTATGAAGTCGATGGCAAGGAACGCCGACACCGACGCAGGAAGTGAGTAAGAACAGGACTGAGATGCAATCATTTGGGGGCTTCTGAAATCATGCCAAATATTTTTCTTACAATTACTTTAGAATACCAACTCAAGTTCTTATAAAAGGTTAAATAATTATTTTGAGATTTAGGGACAAATGTTTACTTGAATGAAATTAGTTGGTCAAATTTCCTTCATGAGAACTGATCAGAATGTCAAAGAAATAGAACTTCTTAGGTGACAAATGGATTGCTAGTTAAAACAGTGGTCCCCAATCTTTCTGAGTCCGTGGACCAGTAGCGGCGGTGGCAAGGAGGTAGAGGGGATGGTTTTGCATGCACAGAAGCTGCTTGAATGGCCTGGTTCCCAACAGGCTACTGCCCGGTACTGGGCCGCAGCTTGGGGGTTGAGAACCCCTGAGTTAGAACATCTGATTTTGCAATAGAGAATGTATAAGTGCACAAATGCATGCATGGTGTGCAAATTATTTCAATTGCCCTTTAGTTTACATACAGTTGGATTATTGTACAGCCAGTATTTCTACATGCATGTGGGATTCCCATGAATCTGTAAAGTGTGGGAGACACCTTTTGCTAATACGAGTTCATTTTATGGACATATGGTTGTTTTTAAATGTTTAAGAGGGACTGGGAAATGGACCATGGATGAAGAAAATAGCAATAACATTTAGGCTTATTACCACCCCATAGTGCTTTACAGCACTCTCTGGACGGTTTACAAAGTAGAAGCATTATTTGCATATTGTCCCCAACAAACTGGGTCCTAAAATGTAGGTTTAGCAATAGAAAGTGTTCATGTAATGCTTCTTCCAGGTATTGGTTTGGAGTGTGGTGAGACTAACAGCAACCTGATGGTTTTAAATATTCCATGCTACCATATTAGTTGTATTTCTATGACATTTAAGAAATAATATGTTGCTAACTTTTTACTTTTTTTAATAAACTACAGAGAAAACCAAGGATCTGGTCATCCGCCAGGACCAAATCTCTCTACCACAAGGCCAATTCAGCAAGATATGGGACGTTTAGAACCTCCAGTATCAGAGGATATTGACAACATGAAGAATAATAAATTGGCAACCAATGAAACCTCAAACCCACATCTCATCAGTCATTCTCAGAATGATCCTATCAAAGGAGGAAACCACTCAAATTCCACACCACACTGCATATCCCAAAATCAACCTATTCCTTTGGACCAACCATTTCTCAACTCTCAGAATTCTACCAGTCGCCAAACCCCCAGTAACCCTGCCAATCCAGCCAGTCCTGGAGCTCCTAAAAATCCAGAGAACAGCCTTATTGTCACTAATCCCACAACCCAAAATAATCCACCCAAAACTGCCAAGAAATCAGAATACACAGCAGTGGAGATGCCACCTGCCTTCCCACCTCCAATCAATAATGCTATAATGCAAGGTGAGCACTAAGTGTACTTGATCAGTAGACTTAAAACCAGGTGACATGGATATCAGGGAAAAATATAGACTCATAGACTCATATGCATTTGATCCTGTCATATGGGAACAATTCAGTGTGGGTATAAGAGAGGAAGTATATTAAAAGCACAGTGAATATCTATTAATAATACTATAACTTCAGGTACTAGTAAAGATGTCTTTGTATGTTTGTTTGATTGAATGATAGGAGGCACTACCCCTTTATGTTTCTTGATAACATGTTTGAATGGACATTTTGAGTATATAAGGTGATCTCTACATTTTTTTAAATTTGCATATCCATAACTCTGTGTTGTACTTTACATGTTCTTTTTGGTTTTGTTATCAGTCAATAAGAATGCCAATCCAGAGCCTCTGCCAAAGAAAGAGGAAGAGAAAAAAGAGGAAGATGATGATGAAGGAGGTGAAGATGGGCCCAAGCCTATGCCACCATATAGTTCTATGTTCATCCTCTCAACCACTAATCCGTAAGTTACTATATTGAATTGACAGCAAATGGATTTTCTAAATCAGGAACAGATATCTAGATAGCAGTATTGCAGTGCTGAGCAGTTGGTCCTTTAAATCACGAGCCAGAGAGTGCCTAGAGGTAGTCACCTGACTCCTGAGGGCCAATGAAAGAAAAGAAAGGGGTTCTGTCAAGGTTCCAGGTGAAGAGTTTGGGGTTCTTTTGTGTGAGGGTGTTGACAGAGGTCCTGGATAAGGGAGTCACCTCAGACAAGGTAGAAAGATATTTTGTTATAGTTAGAATTGTATTAGTGATTTTTACATTTAAACTGTATGTATAAAAAACTTATTTTCTTTGGGTATAGTTAATCAAGTTTATTTTTTGTTTCAATCCTGAAATTAACTAGTTGCCTTCTATCACTTGCCTTAGCATGGCTGAGTTATTGACTCTCAAAATTTTTGTGTTTTGGTTTTATTTAGCCAGATCCAGGGTGGGATGAGGATTTCCCCTTCGATACCCACCCATCCCCGTTCCCAAGAGGGCTAGTGGAGAAAGGAAAAACTGGTTTATTGTGACTTAATTTTGGTTATGGTTATATTTTCTGGGGAAAAATAAAGGACAGATCTGAAAAGGGGACAAACCTGAAAGATGTTGATAAGGATAAAAAAAAAGTAATTATGTTTAAAACTTTGCTTTATGAAAGAAAAATCAAGAGCAAAACCAAGGAAATTAAAAATGAAATAAATCTGAACAACAACTTTCTGAAAGAAAATATTGTCTTTTATAATAAAAGAACATATTGTCGCTGTAGTTATGGTTCACCAACAGGCAAGTTATCTCAGAACTGAACATCTCAGAGAAGCGGGTTGTTCAACCCTGATGCCATTTGATTAAAATTATCTAAGTGGAATACTTGATTCAACAGGCTATGTGTGTGATTTGATTTTTTAAAAATAATTCTGATATAGATTAGATTGTCAAAATGTGAGTTGGTTTCAAGCTTGTTAGCTTGGATTGCAAATGAGACTCAGTTTATGTGAGTAATCTAAAATCGGTTTTAAAAACATGCAGTGGTTTAGTTTATGAGATAGTAACTAACAAACATCTATATGCTACCCTGATTGCTTTTCAAATTTAGTGTGTGGTGTTGATGGCACCAGTCTTTTTATCTGACATAGTGAGAGAAAGCTGCATGTCTGCTTCACACATGATGCTCCCTAATGCATCTTTGTCTATTTGTGCTAGTTTTCGGCGCCTCTGTCATTACATTGTCAATCTGCGCTACTTTGAGATCTGCATTCTGATGGTGATTGCAATGAGCAGCATTGCATTGGCTGCTGAAGATCCTGTACAGCCGAGTGCTCCTCGTAACAATGTAAGTCCTCCTTTGTCTCTATTGGTGCAGCATACATAAATTGCAGCTCCCGTTCTTCTGTTTCCGAGCCATGAAAATGAATCATGGAATACTAAAATTAATAGAATATTAGTAGCCCTAAAATGTGTAGCACGTGAGAGGGAGCAAAGTATATTTTCAGCAAGGTGCAGTCTCCACCCAAACTAAACCTTCTTAAGTAATTAAATGTATTTGTTTAGTCTTTCCTCAATACTGATGGACCATCGGCAGTTTATTTCAAATTTATGTTTGCTGATACTGACCAGAGTGAAGTGGGACAATATCCCAATAAGACACCTCCTTGCATAGAAGAAGAACCAAACAAGATGTTGTGGTGAGAGAGAGGACTTTTAATTTCTTAGTTTCTTTATTCCTTTGCAGAGGTGGGAATCAATTTCATTTCTGCATGATATAGCAATACTTTGTTTGTGAAGTCATGTTTATCACATAATATGCAACCCAGCAATTGCTTCTTGTAGATAAGAATCAGGGTCACGTGGGAGCTTATTAAGATCAAATGCCTGTGATCAATTGACTTGGATTCTGGTATCTTCTACATAGATCACAGATCCAAGATTATTATTTTGGCTTTGTAATAACTTCATTGTGCAAGGTCATTCTTGATCACTCAGAGAGAGGGTTCAAATGAGTTAATTACAGATACAACTAAAAATCATATCACATGTTCTTTTCTATCAATATCTGTGCAGATTTCTAGTAAAATAAAATTGATAGAATAACTTGCCAGTGTAATTTATATCAGTGTTAAAATACAATTTTCTCAAGTCCTTTTGAATTAAATGATGTTTCATTCTTACAGTGGGTCCTTTTGGTTCTTTCTCATGTATTTACTAAGACTTACTTCATACAGGGTTATATTTAAATGCCCAATGTATATCCTAGATTTTTTTAGAGTATTCCTTGAATGCAAATTAGGCTGAAATTGTTTAATTCTATACTAGTTAGAATGTATTCTGTAACAGCTTGAATTCTTTTCTTATTTCTCTTGCTCAAAAGTCGTGCTTCTATTTAAATAGACTAGAGAGGAGACAATGGATGGAAAGGGAGAGAAAGCAATAAATCAGAGGCTGGCTTCTAAGCATCTTACACTGCATTTTCTTTTTCAAGAACTTCTGAACAGGTCTTGTGAGATATCCCTAAGGAAACAGTAATGAAATAATTAGCACAGCATCTCAGTAGGGGGATGGGCAGGAAGCAGACTTTCTGCATTAGGCAGCAATAAGAAATCTTTATGTTGGCATGTGGAAAAAGCAACTCAAACATCCAGGAACTAAAAACAAGGGTAACCAGATGGAGTCTAAGCAGCAGTGACATTATTACACAGTAGAGATTATTCATCTCCTAGGAAAGTTAAGCCCTCTCTAGATTAGAAGGTTCTGGGTGACAGAAAAGGGCAATGGTAAGTGTAATTGCACATCCAAAGCAGAAAAGTGGTTGCAATTTTGACAGAGCGAACAAGTAAACAAAGCTACTAACCCAGCCCTTTTTGCCACTGTCTGCTACCAAATGGATAACTGTATGCCCAAGCTTTCTTACTTAATAGTCCTTAAACTTGGAATTTAAATAATAGTCTAGTATACTCATTATGTACTCAGTATAATATTTGTACCATTGATATTTTAAATAACATAAAATTATTTAATTTTGAAAAGATGTTTTTAAAAATATTGGGGAATAAGGATTATAATCTTACATTCAGTGTCAATTTTCGATGTTCAGATTTTGATTGGTTGAGCTGTTTGTTTATCTGTAGCTCAGCCTGATAGGTCTCCTTTGGAACTGGTTCCAATGAGCTTTTTAAACCTTTGCAGACCTTTTCCTGCCAGTGTCATACAATTCCTGTTTCCTTCTCATCTTTAAAATGTCCCAATTGCTGCTGATAATTGCTGCTCCCTTCCATAGGGGAAAAGAAATATTCCTGCCTCTAGTTGTCTCTCTTTTTCAAGTCTCTCCTTTCACTCTTTGTAGCTGTATGGATATGTAATAAATTATCAGTGTTGCATAAACGTTCTTGTAACCTTTAGAAATAGTATCAGGCCTCAGTTCAAGATTCAGAGTGAACTTAAAAATGACTGCAAGATATTTAGTTATACTAAACAGCAGATTAACTTTCAGTTTTACAAAAGGATAGATGCTGTTTGTTGTGGGAGCAGCCTGGATCAAAGTATAGTATAAAATGTAATACTTTCATAAGAAAAAACACAGGCTTTGAAGACAAACATCAATAATCTGCTGTTTATCCTTTTTTTAGTATGTATGATAGGATTAGCACTTTTCCTTACAACGTAACTTTAATTCACTTTAATTGAAAATGTAATTTAAATCACTGTATTAATGTAGGACAACTGTTGTCTTTTAGAAAGAAGTGTGTGTGTATACGCATATCCGCATGTGCACACACACACACATATACACATGCTGCTCTTCAGTAAAACAAGGAACATTTATTTTCAATGTAATATGTTGCCCCATATGACTAATAAAAATTCAGTTCATTTACAGGAAAAACAATGTTGTTTCTTACAATGTGGGTATCACCAATTTATAAGGAAAGGTTGCTTTTGTAGTTCTTATTATTATTTACTAGTTTGTTTATTTTTATCAACAGAGAATTATTCTTTTTTTCTTTAAAGATGGTCCCCATCAACATTCTCAATCCAGACTCTGATTAAACCTAAGAACTTTTCCACATGTGGAAATGGCAGTTATCTCAAGTCACTCCTCCTCCCTATGTCTCCATAATATTGAGAGCTCACATGAGATTAACAACTATCATCTTGCCTCCTACTCGTAGGAGAATGCCATGAAAACAATTTGCAGTGTTTCCGCTGGAGCTGCGAGAGAAGACTAGTTCTCACCTCATGTAGTTTCTCCCCTTCTGCCAGATAGCCTGGCACTGTTACCCTTTGCCACACTTACACCTAATTCCTAATGCACTGATACTGAGGAGAGGCTTTGCTGCTCCCCAAATACAAACATCTTTACAAAAAATTATTTTTAGTATTCCCTCCAGCTGAAGGATACATTAGCCAACTCAAGAAGGGAAGGCTGAGGATAGCTGCTAAGTGTCCCTCAATGGTGTAAATGTGCTGTTTACATGTATTTGGAGCTAGAAGCCATGTGGGAAAGTTCTTATTTTAAAACCTGTTTTCCCCATTCACCATCTTCATATTTTCCACCATGATTGCAGAGATTAGTTCATGTTTTACAAGGAAATGAATTCTTCCTGACCAAAGTACAGCTAAACTGATTTGTTGTTTCAGAGATTCTGATTATGTATGATGGGCTTTCCTTTGCTGCCTGAAACTTTTGAATGCGTCCTCAAGACTTGCTCACTTCACACTGGTTTGATTGCAAGATCAGTTAGGCTCATTTATTTCAAAGAAGTTAGCAAGTCTTGAATTGTATATTTTTATTATTTTCTCTCCTTCCTATAGGTTCTTCGTTACTTTGATTATGTCTTCACAGGTGTCTTCACCTTTGAAATGGTTGTTAAGGTTAGTAAACTTTCTTGATTTTTTCCCCAGTGCATGCTAAATTATTATCATGTGACAGAACATTTCCAACATAATAAGAGGAGAGTCAATATATCATGAAATGCTGTACCAGTATTTTTTTTATAATAGTCTTTGAAATAGCTCTGAATTTAAAGACTATTTTCCAGATTATTATAGTGATACATTTAGCAGCAGATAAATGAGCACAGCTCTTCAAGAATATTTTCACAACATTATATTGATTCTGATTGTAATGTAGGATAATAGCTCCTATGTGACAGAGTTTAAGAGAAGTAATCATAAATCCTAGACAGATTCATTTCTCTTCAAATGCCATTTTGAAGCACCAACATCATAAAATACATGGGAGAGAATATGATGACTGTGAACGTTAAGTGGACCAACTCCCAGAATTCCTCAGCCAGCAAAACTGTTTTGCTGGCTGAGGAATTCTGGGAGTCGAAGTCCACAAGTCTGGGAGTTGAAGTCTGCAGGTCTTAAAGTTGCCAAGGTTAGAAACCCCTGTTCTAGCATACCAATTCTCAAGTATACCAATTCATGTATTGCAAAATCCTTTAAGTCAAACTTTGACTTCTGAACTAGATGTTGCTATTATTGCCCTGTGCATACGTATTGTAATTTATCCTTAGTATTTTTATTTTCTTGCGAGAAGGTTCATTTTTAGGCCCTTCACCTCCTCTTTTGCAAAGTGGGTCCTGTTAGATTAATGTTCAGAATGAACATTTCAGGGCTGCAGTTAATCAAACTCATATGTACTGATTTGGAAACCTGCATTTCTTTACTGTGTCTGGTTTTTGCAGATGATTGACTTAGGACTGATCCTTCATCGGGGCTCTTATTTTCGGGATCTATGGAACATCTTGGATTTCATTGTGGTCAGTGGAGCATTGGTGGCATTTGCCTTCACGTAAGTTTCTTAGGTTAGCTCTCTAGGATTATAGTGCTTGCGTTCTTTTTGATTTTTTTTTAACAAGCATAGCTGCTTCTCCTTCAACTGGAAGAGTTTCTTGTTGAAGTTTGATGCATGATGGATTGTTTATAATTTTTAACATTTATATGACTTTCCTTATCACGTTCCCTCTTCCAATGCCAGCTTAAGTCACATAGAGCATGAATACTCAGCTTTGTATCCCACTCCTCCCATTTGGCTTGGGATAGTCCTTGCATGTGGAACTTTTTCCTGACAGACTGTTAGCAAAACAGGCGACTCTGCAAATGTTTGAGACAACCTAGCTGTCACAATAAGTTCCTATATTCTGTTCAGTAAATATGTTGTGATACTGCTTTCTGTGATTACAGTGCCAAAAATTCACGAGATAGATATCCAGAGTGAAAACTAAGAGTCGATCTATTTATAGACAGAGTTGTGCTACTTTCTTTTCTGATTGGTAGAAATAGTTTATCAAATATAGAACCAACTTGTATTTATGAATGTTACATTTAGGGCATGTTTATTTTTTTCACAATTTCTCACAATCCATCATCAAACTAATAACAACAATGGTTGTAATTATCTTCATTGTAATAATCATCAAGAAAATAGTGTGAGAAATCAATGTAGTCTACTCTTGGTATATCAGTGAATTTGAAAAAAAAAAATCCAGTCAGCACCATCAACTTCATTGACCTTAACTACTAGCTAGTAAATACAATAAAGGTAAAGGTTTCCCTGTCCAGTCATGTCCAACTGAAGGGAGTGGTGCTCATCTCTGTTTCTTGACTGGGGGAGGCAGTGTTGGCCAAAAGCATTTTTTGTGGTGATGTGGCCAGCATGACTATATGCCAAAGGGACACAAAATGCTGTTACCTTCCCACCGAAGCGGTACCTATTTGTCTACTCATTTTTGTGTGCTTTCGAAGTGCTAGGTGGCCAGGAGCTGGGGCAGGAACAGGAGCTCACCCTGTTGTGCAGTACTCTGGTCTTGAATACAGACTGCCAACTGAGCCATCGCCCTGAGCCATTGCACCCTCTCAGTAAATACAATAGTTAATGTTTATCACAAAATTCAGGTTATTCTAGATCCCACTAAAGCAGCTAGGAAGTTTTCATTTGATATTTAACCTCTTTCATCAAATTACAGGATGTGTTTAAAACTGGGCATTATACTTTAGGTATAGAAGATTTAGACTAAAATTTTCCAATAAATAGAGATATCATGGATTATTACCAAGAATCTTCTGGTAATAAGAAAATATAGTAAACAGAATGCCATGACAGAAATTAAAAAAATAAATAGGTAACAGTTTCAGCAAGCCTATTATTTTCTCTGCATTGCCACGAGTTCATTAGAAGCTATATAACCTGGCCCTAGTTCCTTATTTATTTTGCCAAACAATGAAAGCCAAAGAGAAAAATCTGCAAGGGCACTATGAATGCTAGAGATGGAAAATGCTGTGTATAAATTATACTGCTGGTTCTGAAGGTATATCTGACATTAACTGAATCTGTAATTGCTCCCTTAGTGACTAATTCTGGAGGACAATTTTTTTTCCCCTCTATAGAAATAATTTTCAGAAGCTTGGACCAATTTAGAATAGAAACTGAAAGCATTATCTCATACAATTATCTCTAGTCTCATGCCCTGAACATGTGTTGCCCAGGAAGGCCTACAAACTGTACTGACTTTAAAAATACCAAGTTGGGGAAGGCTGGTCTAACACCTTTTTATTCATAATTATCAAAATATGTGGGTTTTTTTTTTTTAAAGAGTATTGCTTTAGTATTTAAAAGAAAAAACCCAATAAGTTTTTTAAAGATACTAAAAAAAATACACATATTTTATTTCAATTTTTAAATAAAATATTACATGACCATGTAAAATGTATTGATCAGTCTTTCTATTACATCATTAAAAAACCAATTTATAAGCAGACCAAGAGCACATGTTATCAATCTAAAACTGTAAATCCAGAATGGATTTTTCCATTGTAAAAGAATAATTTTTTGCTATGCTCCATGTCCAATAAATTCATTGCTTTTTACATATAGTATTGATTAATTCCAATATGTTGGTGTATGCTTTAGAATAAGCTATATTTACATCATAATGTAAAGAGGGCTATGAAAATATTTACAGACCCCTCACATCCTGGACATGAACTGTTTCAACTCCTACCCTCAAAACGAC
>JANHFM010007119.1:65943-90688 GCA_032468115.1 Grayia smithii
CACCATTTGGTTCAGAATACTTTTTTCCTTGTTTTCAACCTCTAAAATCTAGGTGCGTCTTATACTCCGAAAAATACGGGTATTTTTGTTTTATAATGTATCATTCTGGACAAACAAATCTGAGATTGTTATTGTGAAAGAGGTTACAAGGAAAAGTGGATTTATTTATAAAAATAACAATAGAAGCCAATAGAAGCTAGGAAATCAGAGCTTCCAGCACTCAAAATTAAAGACTGGCATAAGGAAATTTCTTAAGCTTTTTGGGAGAAGCTTCTACCATGGGAGAGTGTTAATTTAAATTTCAGTTCTCATTATTATTATTGACTTTGGGATACTGAAGGGAAAAAAATCACAAGTACAACTGAACCAGAAATACTGTTTCCATTTTGTAAACAATAATTATTCAGTTCTGACATATTTTACTACAACGTTGACTGGAGTTTTAAGGCTACTTTTCAGTTGTCTAATTTTATCATGTTTGCTGATGATTGTAGGAAATGAAGTTCAAGAAATCTGAAGAATATTGTGTTTGAAAGACTCCATGTTAATAATAGGATCCTTCTACAATCCAAGCAGCACTTTTAAAGATATCTTATCTTTATTTATTAGTTGCAAGAAAAAGATGACTGTTTTATTAATATGTATTGTATTATACAATCTGATATAAGCCTGCATAGTATTATTATATATTATATAATAATATTATTATAATATACCAGTAATATAATACTAAAATTGGAATTATATTAATAAAATTGCATTTTCTTTATTTGTTTATATACTACCTCAATCTAACTAGACTTAACAGTTGTAATGAAATACCAAAGTAATAATACACTAACATAAAATGTAAACAATTTATGTAAAACAAAAACGAATACTTTTTTTTTTTGCAGTGTTCTTAAGCACTCAGTGGATGCTACATATGAGAATCAGGGGCCCAGCCCTGGTTATCGCATGGAGATGTCCATCTTCTATGTGGTTTATTTTGTGGTCTTCCCATTTTTTTTTGTCAACATTTTTGTGGCCTTAATCATCATCACTTTCCAAGAACAAGGGGACAAGATGATGGAAGAATACAGTCTGGAGAAGAATGAGGTATGGCATATATCGGAAAATCCAGTGAAAATGTTGTTTTGACAGTGAGAATATTATAAAAAAAATAATCATTCACTTCTCTCTTTCTCTCTTAAATCTTTAGCAATTCAAAGACTTCAGCTTGGTACAAAAATATTTTGCAAGGTATCAGGAGGAACTGAAAATCTGATTTTACTGAGTCTGTGACTGGTAGCAAAGGAAGTTTGATACCAGAAAGACTGTAAAGGCAAATTCTTATAGAAAACTAACAAGAAGCTGCATCATGTTCTCATCATGATAAAGTCTGGAAAATTAAAATACTTAGAATATATAAAGACAAAAATTCATATGCTGTAGATCTATAGAATATATGAAACAATAATAAAAGTAGGGAGCAAGGTTTATTTATAGAGAAGATTACAACATTTTTTAAGAGAGCAATAGGTACCTGTTATCTTCTAGCTATACAGAAATACAGTTCACATTATTTCCAGCAAATATGGCTAATTGTGGAGAAAAGCTGATCTAAATAATACTATTTTGATCAATATATATATATTGTCTATCATGTAGGTACTATATATTAGTATTATCTACTATTGGCATTTTAGATAGTATAGAAGTGAGATTATTGCTGCTTCACTCCTTGAATTAGGCTGTTCTTCCTTATGAAAGAGAAAAGAGTTTGGTCCTTATTCTATGGCACGCTAATAATCCTCTTTGCTTCATTCTCTACAAATAGTCATAACCTCCTTTAACTAGCTGCCCATGGGAAAATGGCTTAAAATCCAAAGAGTAGGACCTTTTTTCAATTAAATGTCACATTCTCTCAAGAGTACTGTATTAGCAGCCAGGACTGCTCTCCCTCCCTCCCTCGCTCCCTCCCTCTCTCCCCAAATATCTGCCTATGAGGGAAATTACTTTAAACTAAAAAATATGATTTTTTTTTTCTATTAAGGGATATATTCTCCCAATAGACGGCGGAATGGTCCAGGAATGGGTTGATGCGGTCTGATCTGCCCAGAGACTGAGTCATGATTCTTTGTGGCCACGCCCCCACGTGCGACCATTGGGCCCAGTTTTCAACTCAGTCGTCTTATGTTAATCTGTTATTGGACAAGCTGCTCTCCTTTTTCTCTCATTTGTCTTTCTCCTACTATTTCCCTCTTTTCCTTCTTTCCCACAGGCTAGCAGAAGAAGAATAAATCAGTCTGGCAAAGTTTGAAGTAATAAAGAATTTTGGAAACTAATCTGAGGGCCACAGTCTTTCCCCACTGCTGAATTAATGCTACCCATCCTTCTCTGAGTCAGCAGAAAACTATACCAGCATAAAATTTTCTGCCTCCATTGTGATTCACTGCTAAATGATGCTGTTCTGATTATGTCTATGTAACACTTGATTAGGAAAGACATAAATTCCCCTATCTTTGCTCCTTCCCTCTCAACCAAAAGGAAAAACATCCACTAGTCACTGTAGTGTAATAGGAATGCGGTATTCCTGGTTGTAGGACTTTGTCCATCCAATCTAGGCTTTTTGCTGTGCCTTTCTTTCTATACCGTGTTCTACTGTAAACTGAGCTGAATAAACATTTTTAAAAATAGATTAGATGAAGGAGCTGAATCATTAAAAGTAGTTTTAATGGCGATTTTCCCCCCTCTCATCTTTTCTAAATAGACAACATATTCCAACTTCTATATTCCTTAATATAAGTTGCGGAATGAGGGTAGACCTGTCACTCCTTAGTTATGCTATTTCAGATTTTACTAAAATGACAAGTAAAAGACTTGCAGGCTGAGCAGTCTAGTGTTGTTGCATTATTCTGATAGGGGGGAAAAATCATAGCATTGCTATGTTAGTTATTTACAAATAGCAGGAGTTTAGTCTGGCTAGAGATGGAAGGGAAGAGAGCATAGTCAACAGTCTGAATCAAAAAATGTTCTGATCTCTCCCACCACTCTCCCAAAGTCTTATGACTTTGCATCCAACATTTTTGTTGATGAAGTGTAATAACAGTTTTTACTATTGGCTGTTGGAAAAAGCTACTTTTGGCAAGGTCAAAAGAAGCCTAAAATCAGATCAGTCTCTTACTATAACACGGGACAAGGGAAATGTCCCAAAAATAGAAGCCTCAAGCTCATTTTATCTCAAAGGAGAAAGATGCATAAGATTTCACAGTAAATAGGGCTTGCAGTTGATATATAACAGACATTGCATTTATAGTTTACAATACAGTTATTAAAAGTATGTGTGGTTAAATGTCTGCCTACATTGATTCCAGTTCTAGTATTTGATTATAGAAGCCTAACAGCAATTGCAGCATTCCCTTAAATCCCTTTCTTATAGAAGAAAAGAATCACTTTGAGTTTGTAGAAAGTGGCCAAAATTCTTCCAATATCATTAAGCAGTAACTGTTTCCTGCACTTTTCTCCTGTTTCAGACTTGAGTGGCAAAGTATTAGAATTAGATGATGACCCAGAAGAACCATTAGAACTAAACAGTAAACCGACTAGATTAGAATAACAGATGGCTCTGATCAAGTACCACTGATTGCAATAGTATCTTCTACAGCCACACTGCTACAGTCCCCCAATCTTTTGTTTGACAATGGAATCTCAAGATGCTTATGATCTTTATCATGTAATTAAAATTATACTATTTGTTGAGAACAGGAGAATTTTACACATATTATTCTGACTCATAATTAGTCTTTTGATCAGAGAAACAGAAAAGTGACCACCCACCGCCCCCTGAAACATAATACAGACATAATAATTTCTGATACAGACAATTATACAAATTTAATGGCCAGACTGAGAGCTGCCTTTGATGATTCCACCAGATAGGCTACAGACAATGATGAAATGCGATGCTTACAAAGTGAACATCAAGTGTGCACATATGTGGCTAACTTTCAATATTTTTGTTCAGGACATGGCTTGAATCAGCTACCTTTGATCAAGCAATTTAAAGAGTGCTGCCTGATGAATTATAGAACAAATTTATTGGAAAAAGCATTCCAAGCACCTTGGAAGTGTTAATCCAATGTTGTGTTGTTACAAATGTAAGACTCTGAAAGAGCAGCAGAATATGGGCAGGAAGGAGTGATGAAATTACTCTCCCTTTCCTTTCTTTCAGCGCCCACCCTTCCCATCTAATCTTCAAATGTTAAATGCATGCATTTGGGAGCCATCAGAGCTCCATTGTTGGCTGCAAAAAAGTAATGTTAATGTACGCAGGAAATTCATTTATGTTGTAGGATTTGGGTGCATTTTGACCAGTTTGCCCCTCTAAAATACTTAGCTGAGACAACAGCTAAGTGTTATATATGTAGAAAAGGGAAACATTTCGCAAGCAAATACCCTAAATGTTCTAAGCTTATGAGGAACCATCTAACCAAATTCTAGGAGCTTGAGAGAGGAATAGGATGTATAATACTGATAGTATCTCCTTTGCCTCACACAAAAAATTTACTCTGCCATAAACCTTCAGAGCCTGGTAGATTTTAAAGCTAGGGCAGTTTTGTAGACTGCAATTGAATACAAATATACCTAACTATTTAGGCAGTAGATCCATTAATGAAGATGGAAATCATTGATGGTAGATACTTACACTCAGGAAGTTATACAACTTATCAATTATACAACTTATCAACTTATCAATTATACAACTGATTAACCACCTGTAAGTAATGAATATGTCATCAGTGTTTTCCAAGAGGTTCTTTCCTTCAGAGACTGATTCACTATTACATATTCTGACTTTGAAGCATTCCTAGTCATCTCATTTTTAACAGAAGTGTTCTACTCACAGGCTATTTTCGGATGCTCTTTTCCAATATTAGATATTAAACTTATTTTTTTCTTCAATGTATCACCTACAATCCACTTATGAGATACAGAGGGCAAATGCCACCTTAGAGCAATGCCATTGTTGCTATGTAAGCTACCAGCAAAGCAATTTATCTACATTCTTGCCTGTGGCTGAGTCCACGTGTAACAACTTGGTTTGTTCTTCTGTTTACATTTCTTTGTTTCAAGGATTCAGTGCGGTTCTGTTACCTCATATAATTCACTTTCTCCCAGCCTGGGGTCATGTATTTTCTACTTCAGGCAGTACACCAGCTCCTTGAAAAACCACTAAATTTTGCCAGGGCTTCCTACTGCAAACTGCTGATCACCATTACCCATTGCTGCTGAAAATTGCATGTATATTCAACTTTTTTTGCCCTTGCAAACTGGTTACAGAACCAATCAACTTGAATTCTGAGGAGGAGAGAGCAGATCTGAGGAACAGGGAAGGGATTTTTGCCAAGAGAGAACCTGAACTGCATCTGCATTCACCAGCAGATTTCTGAATGAGGATAACAGGAAAATCTATAAAAGCCATTCCTGTCCTATCTACCTCTGATCCCCAGGATGGGATTGACACTTTTCCACTTCTTATCCCTGGAACAACAAGTTCTGGATTGGGACATTCTATTAGAGTTAAGATACATGACACTGAAATTACTTCCCCATCACCTGTTGGTTGTCAGGGTATTTTGCATAATTACTTCTTGTGGGGATGATTTCTGGGCACAGAAAAGTGCCTAAACAGGAGGTTACAATGTTGGATTTTTCTCTCTGCCTATAGTCTCCTTCAAGTTTCCTCAGAAAGAGGAGACAAATTCCATATCCTCCTGCTTTCTGGATTGGGGGGGGGAGGGAAGGGACGGGGAAAGGCAAGGAATTCTTAAGCTTCAGCAACCAATCGGTGAAGCAGTGGAAAAGTCCTGGATCCTTCCTGGGACACTCATGCTGGAGAAAAGGAAGGGAGAAGCACCAAGCTTTTTCACGAATGGGGTGGGCAAAAGAGAACCTGAAAGGTGAGGTAGCATGAAAACTAGCTTTGGATAGGTGAGAGGCAAATAATCCAAAACTAGACAAGTCCAATTTCTATAACAACAGAAATAAGAGGAAACCATGTTTCTGCTCAAAAGAGAGAATCCTCAAGCCTGTCCACTGTATGGGCAAGAGAAAAGGGGCGCAAGAATTTGAACCTTGCTTTTACTGTAAATGGGACTTTCATTTGACACATAGTAATTCCATGAGTTGTTTCCTAATATCTACATTAATTTATGCAATAACCCTACTTATTAGAGATCTGCCTTATTAAATTCCTGCCTGTGCCATCCTAGTTAATAGTGTTTGCAAAGAAAAGCCTGATACTGTCTTCGGATGCTGCCAGTTCAAAAGGGAAAACACTGTTTTAATAACAGTATAGCTAAGGACAACTTAAATGTGACTCATACATGGATGGAAAACAAAATGGGGGAGGGAAACAGAACAAAAGATGCTGCCGGGGCATATTTGTGCCATAGTTAGATGCAAATGGGAACAAGGACTTTGGGCTAGGACAAGGTACTTTATTTGATGCTAATTAGCTCCACCAGCTCTACTAGTCAAGGGCAGTAACACTTGCTATAGATGAGCATCCCTCAGGCCTCTTTCATTGCTGGAAACAACTCTTCCACTTTTTGACCTGCATCCCATGATACAAAGTTTCCTATATTTCTATTCTGTGGACTGAAAAACAGGTTTGATTTTAGGACAAGGCTCTGGACTTTTGGACCAATGACTAAAATATCAGACTTTATTTTCTTAGCTGTTATTACAAACTAATTTTCTGAAATTTAATTTTATTCAGGCTTTCTAATTACTGCCTCCTTTACAACTTATAACATATATTACCCTGCCAAAGCCTCAACTGTAGTGAGTTACAGCTAAGACGATACCAGAACTAAGAACTAATTGCCATTTATTCTTGCTTGCTCTCCATTGTGATATTCATGTCTTTAAAAATTAATGCAAACAAATGCTCTTAAGATGAAGTTTCAAAAGACAACTAGACTTTCTGGGGTTTTTCCTTGAAAATGTTGTGCTTCTCATCAAAGAAGCTTCTTCAGTTCAAACATTTTTAAAGGGAAAAAAATCAAGAAAATCCAGCTGACTTTTGAAAAAGAACCTTTGGGATAACCATGACCTGGATGACTGAGAATCTCCACAGACATAATGGTGCATTGTCCCCAGGTGTAATCGAGAGCTGTTCAAGTTTCACTGCCTATGGCACAACCCTTGTTAACCATCATAGGTTCATGATATCTCTGTCATTTCTAGCCTAACACAGAGGCTGCTGAAAGATATTCAGGTGGTTAGAGATGTTTTTCTCTTCAGACACAAATCTTCCTAAATGATAAATGTGATAAATCTCTGTGATACTAGTGATATTTAGATATGGCTATTGGCCATTTTAGGCTGCTGTTGGCTTGTGCATCGCCTCTGATCATGTTGCATTGCCCTCCATGGGCATTTTGGCTCAGGCTGCAAGAGTGAATTGGTTTTTACAAATAGCAACACACACACTTTTCAGGCTAGAAGGAGAAGAGAGAAGGGTTACTTTTAAATCTACCTGATGTACTCAAGACCACAAGATTTAACATCTCTGAAAAATGGGTAACAGATGAAGAGGGGACAATTTAAGTTCTCTCACCATCTTGCCTGTCACTTCCCCCCACCTTCTTCCTAAGATTTTCCCCATCCTTGGACTGGCACTTTTTTTCTCCAGCTAGTAAGATAAAGTGGATAAAGCTACTTTAAACACAGATCTGGGTCAAAAAGGCTTTAAGAGTATTAAGGGAGAAGCAATTCTGTAGGTGCCAGTCCTCTGGTCCCAGAAGTAATGTATGTGATTGGTGTCTATAGAGTCATCCACCCATCCTTGTGTATGTGTGTGTGTGTGTATTATATATATTGCTAGTCCTCCCAGGACTTGCAAGGATGGCAGGAGAAGCAGGGAAAGGATAGTGAGCTTTGTCTATAAAGTTTCCAATATTGCCTCTGGATGAAATATTTTGCAGGGCAGCACTATATCACATGGATTGGACCATAAACTTAACATGCAAGGAAGGGTACTACTCAGTAATTCAAAAGAGCATCATTTGTGTATTAGGTAGAACTGTCACCCCTCAAAGACTCAGGAGAGGATTCTAGATGATGCACATGGTATTTATGTAAGGGATGGCGGTGTCTCTATCCAGTAAAGGAGGCATGCTCCTTTGTCTGCTGACCAGCTAGTTGAGATCAGATTTGGGCAAATGGTCTAGCCATCTTTTGAAATTTGCCTCCCTCTTTAATGAGGAAGTATTGTCACTGTTTCTCCTACTGCCAAGATATCCACCAATCTCTCTTCTTAATTTGTTTTACATTAAATCTGTGGGAAAAACCACCACTTGCTACTTCACTGCTGAGACAGAACCAAGCTTAACAATGAAGGCAGCAAAAAGTATGGTAGCAAAAAGTGTGTGTCATCTTAGAAACTGAAGGAAAGCACATTTATATAGTGATGAGGAAAGGTCTTATATTATTTGTACATATTGCTATCTATTCTGATGAAAAGCATTACTATATCTCCTTAAGACTGGGAAGCAAGAAGGTAAGCGTGGTTTTGGGTTGTTGTTTTTTGCCGAACAGACTTTAATACAATTGATTTAGAGTTAAATTTATCTAGGATAGGAATTATTTAAGCTCCCCCCCATATTTAATATAGGGTTGTGTACTTCCTTTTTTGCCTGGAACGGCTGGTGCATGTGAAGGTATGCCAAAGGCCATGCTCAAAAATTATTATTCATTTTAAGACAACAATATGAGGGCAGGCACCGGGGGGGAAATACAAACTAAATTGTTAACATAATTTAGCAATACGATTAGGCAATGTACTTGTAGCTGCAACAGAAGCTTTCCATGTAACATACATCCTGGGACTTCTTTCCTTAGCAATTTTTTTTTTTTTGCTTGAAGAAGACTAATACTGTAGATCCCTGACTGTTGTTTCTTCCTTCTTTTCACAAGCGAGCCTGCATTGATTTTGCTATCAGCGCCAAGCCACTAACCCGACACATGCCTCAAAACAAGCAGAGCTTTCAGTACCGTATGTGGCAGTTTGTGGTTTCCCCTCCTTTTGAATACACCATTATGGCCATGATTGCCCTAAACACCATTGTCTTAATGATGAAAGTAAGTAGAAATTGCTATGAATTAGTACGACCTACATTGAATATATATCTTATATATTTTGACTTGTCCATACATCATACATACTGAATACGCACGCACACAGATGCACATGCACACATACACCCCCATATAATTATTTGAGCTCCTGTTAATCTTTTTCTATTGATCTCTCCTTAATTCTGCTGATTGGCCCTGCTGACTAATTCCTGAACTGTGGACTAACCTGAGTCTTAATAGTATAAATCTTACTTTAGTTCTAGACTTTTAGATCATTGTTCAGATCATGCTAATTTAATTCATGATTATGCTTTCTTTCTCTCTTGTCTCTCCCTCATACCTACTCTTTGGTAGTTCTACAATGCAACAAATCTTTACGATAATTTATTAAGGATGTTCAACATTGTCTTCACTGCCCTGTTCTCCTTGGAATGTATTCTGAAAATCATTGCCTTTGGAGTGCTGGTAAGTATCACTCTTGCTAGAATTTACAAATTCCACTGTAAAATATAAGAAGCATACCGCTACAATAAGAAACAGGAAAAAATACATGACACTTTTTTTTAAAAAAGGTAACTATTTAAAACATCTACCCACTATAGATTCTCAAGATTCTCGGTTATTGTCTTCTATATAATTTTACAAAAATGTCAGAAATTGGCCATTGAAGGTCATTGGAATAATCTGTAATTAACTAGGAGTATATAAAAACGGACTAGTGATTGGCTTCCCTTGCTGTAGAACTAATTATATACATTTCATATATCCAAGTTAATGTTCTAGCTTTTAAACTTTTAATTAGAGTTAACACTTTTAATTTAAAATAAAAATATATTTAAAATTATCAGCTGTAATATAAGATTTATTTGACAGAAGTAGCTCCATATCTCAAAAATAGTTATTACTAATTGATTTCTGGACAGCTGCTCAGAAATAATAGTTACCTGAAAACTGAAAACATTATGTGCAAATACTAGTTGTTTGTTAACCTATTCTTGATGAAGGTGTTGATCCTTCCACTTCAGCAAAAGCTAAAAAAAAATAGGACATGTTTTCAGTGTTGAGTCCATGGTAAAGATCCTGGCTCTCAATTGGAAAAAAATATACCCAGACAAATCTTGAACCAAAAAAATTCATTAGTGTCTGTGGACTTTTAAAAGGAAAATAAAAACCGCCATAATTTTATAGGAACAATAATTTGTTACAATCAATATTGTGAGAATTGCATAAGGGAAATAAGACTCCACAAGACCAACCTACCTTTAAACAAACAAAATAACCTTCCTACTCCTCACTGCTATGTTTTATATTTCTGTTGAGGTTATTCTCCCCAATAAAATTACTTGGTTTAAGATCTTACTGATCCTAACATCTTTCTATTTGATTTTCTAATGAGCTAAATTATACTTATCAAAGCTTTGCCATTGCTTAGTCAGACTTTAGAAACCTTTAGCTTTTTTTTTTCTTTAATGGAATGCTGCCCAGGTGCAAAAATCATATTATTAAGCTCATGTGTGTTGTATTTATTTTATAGACGTTCATGTGACTGTCCTACAGATAAATGTAGTGGAATTAAGAAAAGTTGTACATAGTTACTGGTTGCTTGCAAAACAGACATTCATTTCTTGGCTTCACTGGGTTGCTTCAGGTGTTCACCCAGCATATTTTGTAAGCAAGCTTTCTCCTATTGTCATATGCCGCAGTCATATTTATGACCAATACTATAGGTAGATACCATAGGTTTCTGGTTATGTTACCTGGGTACGTGACACATGCCCTACTGCCACTATTTCAGAAAAAAAGGATAATGTAAACAAAGAATCCTTGGTAATGGAAGTGCCTTTGTAATTTTAATAGTAAGAATTGGAGTATACTAAAAAGATAACCCAGAGTTTATTAGGGGAGAAGGCAGCTAGAGTGGAAATTTCTCTGTTCTTGTTATTGTTGCTTCCGTCGTGACTAAATGTTGTCACCTGTTTGCTGCTGTGTGGCTGTTCCTTTTCGTCCTTTGTTTTGTTCTTTCTTTATAGAATTATTTCCGTGATGCCTGGAATATCTTTGATTTTGTCACAGTTCTGGGTAGCATCACAGACATCTTAGTGACAGAGTTTGGGGTAAGTTCAAAACTGGTGAGCATGACATTCTGGGGGAGGGAGGCATTCTGCAAGGAGTTGGAAATAAAAATTGACACACAAGAAATTCACCATATTAAACTCATAACAGGAGAGACATCAGAAAAATCAAAATAGTAGTAGTACAAGGATAACCTTGTGAGATTTATTTATTCACCTGTTAATAGTTTTCCCCCTCCTCCACAAACAAATTTAAGATGTAAACAATCAATTTTACATTTTTAGTTCTTCATTAAAAGGTAACTATATAGGTACGCCCTAATATTTGTGAACTTTAGGAATACTCATTTTATTAAAGGCCTTTGGCAGAAAATCAGAAGAGCTCAAACGAGACAGTTTACATTGGAACAAAGATGCCAATGTCCCTCTAGAAAGGTACTTATACCAATCTTAATCTGACTCTTTAATGTGATTATTAATTGTTAATTCCTTTTAGTATGCAATTTGCCATCAATTGAAATCAAAGAGCTGATTAAGGTTAGGATTAACTTGCACTTTCCAAAGGAGATATATACATATCGAGGAGCAATTAGCATTTAAGTCTGTCAAGTAGGACATCCTAACAGACTAGACCAGAACTATTAGTGTAGTGCTAGAAGTTACATTTCCTAGGAATGCAAAATACTCAATAGATAAAGCTGATTAATGCAACCTTCATTAATAGTACTGTTTTGGTATTGCTTTATTAGATACCTATATCAGATGTGGTTGGGTCATTCTATTAATCCAAGGTGTAGAGGTACAGATATCCAGATCTTCTTATAACTGTTTCTTTGAAATCAGCAGTAGGAGTAAGAAGCGTTCTCATTTCCCTATTCAATCCCCAGCCCTTTCCCTGTTCACCCCATGGAAAAACAAAAGGGAAAATATTTATATCCTTTCTTTTCCTGAACTAGGCTGTGTTATTATTTCAATCAAGATAGAACTTCTCCCTCACAATTTCTTCCCCATGCTGTTTCACAATCAGACAACTAATAGTTTTGAAGTGAAGAAAAAGATGCTGGAAAAATCAATAACAGATCTTTTTCTGTGTGTTTACAAGAATTGGGCAAGGAGAGATATCTGATTATAAATTCTGAGACAGTACATTTTTACATTCACCAAATCCAGGGCATATTCTACTATCATATTGCAGGGGGGGGGGGGGTGAATTCCTACACACTGGAGGGGTACCAGGTTGGAGAGAGTTGATATAATGTAACAAAGCCCTGGACTAGTCACAGTTTTAGGATGATCAGACTGATCTTGCTTTTCAAGGATTAAAATGCATTAAAATGCAACTTCCAACATGGGCTAGTAATCAGCATTATATTCATATTGTCTGCAGAAAAACTGAGGAATTTTGGGTTCTGAATAGCTTTTACAAAATATAGAGCACAACAAAAATGAGGCGCAGAATTAGGAAAATAGAATGACAAATTGAAAACTCTGTGTATGTGGTTGACTACTTCCCTTTCATTAAACTCTGTGTGTGTGTGTGTGAAAGCATACACATACCTGAGCATTTATAGAGTGTTTAGTGGGTTTTATTTTGTTCGTTATTCTATAAATAATGAATGTGCCCAGATTAGCAGTGGTAAGGAAACAGCTATACTAATAGGAACAATATTGTTTTTTAATTTTTTAAAAGTGTAATCTAGATTTTGCAGTTTGATATGATTCATTTCTTTAGCATTGAAAGGGTTATTTAAACACACTTTGCAAAAGAAGGAAGAGATTACAGATGGAAGTACTACTGCTTTAATTAATTTATGAATTCAGAATGCTGTAAGAAATTGCAGAAATTGTTGTTGGTCTTGAAAAAGTTATCAAAGCCAAATTAAACTCCCAAGGAATAATAAGCTTATAAAAATGTATTTCTCTAAACACTTTTAATAACATTTTGTAAAATCCATTTTCTCTTAGAGTTAATACTGGAATAATATGAATATTTACAATAGAATAGAGTATACAATAATATTTCTTAGAATTAATTAAAGCATTATTATCTTATATTGACCGGTTTAATCATCTTGCAGTCCAAGGGACTTTCAGGAGTCTTCTCCAGCAGCATAGTTCAAAGGCTTCAATTCTTTGGCGCTCAGCCTTTCTTATGGTCCAACTTTCACTGCCATACATTGCAACTAGGAAAACCATAGCCTTGTAGAAGACAGGAAGGCCTGGAGGAACGTTGTCTATGGGTTGTGATGGGTCGGACATGACTTCGCAATTAGCAACAACAAATCTTACATTGAAAGCTAATGAAAAGCCCAACATCTTCAGATTTTGATGACACTCTAACCTTTCTAGAAATTTAGCCAATTTTTACAAATTAAAAATTTACTTTATTATACTGCACATTATTCAGCCTAAAGTCATAATAGTGAAGGTAACTATACCTGAAATAATATTTATTTATTGTTCATTTCTGGCCAAAAAGGCTTTCAAAGAAGCATATTTTAAAGTATCAAAATGAGAACCAAATGATTTCCTAGCAAAGGAAGTTTCAAAGCATATTCATCTCTGTTAAGGTGTACCTTGTATTGCCAATTGAAGTGGCAATCGTATATTTAGAACTGATATTTTCACCAAATAGGCAGGCTTATATATTCTCTTGGTTTAAAGCCGGCTAAGGTATTTCTGACTGAGCTGGAATATGGAATGTTATCCAGACCAATAGTCAGGATGCATATTAATCACAGCTGGTTATTTTGTTACATGGACTTGAAGGTTCTGTAGGTATATCTCCTACATTAAAGGGAAATACTCTAGTAAATTATTTTGCTTACAAGCTGATAGTTTTTCATTGAAATCTCAGGTTGCCAGGCCCCTGGTCTGTGATCAGAAACAGAGATTCTGAAGTAAATAAAGAGCAATAAAAGGACAGTTTGTACCAAAGTTCTGAATAACAATCTGGCTACAATATTCTGTGCTGGACATAGTTTCCAAAATATTTTCAAAAGCAGCTCATAAAACAGACATTATAATAAGTTGTATTAAACATTGAAATAAACATTCCAATTAATAATATGTGTGGAAAGCATCAAAATTCTCTATCGTTGTTCAACCATGCAGGAGGAAAACTGCAATGTAGAAACATTGGCCCTCATTGTAAGAACCCCTGATTTAAAATTGGCAGATACTTCACGTGGAATAGTTAGATTAGAATCTATTACATACTAGGATATCACACCTGTGGATATAAAAGTACAATTCCTTTCTATGCTCATGGCAGCTTTAATCTGGCATTTCCTCCCACCATTCCCATAACTTAAAGGACACCTTGCCTTGTATTTTTCAAAGTCAGACATAGTTGACAATATAACTATCAAATATTAGCTAGCTATCATCCACATACAGATGACAAACTAACCCAAGTATCTGAGCCATGCCTAAGCCATTACATAAAGGCTATTGAGTATAACATTGTGATATAGGCTACTAGTTATATGGTTAAAGAAAAAATAGTTTATAGTACCATCATATAAAGTTTATGTACTGTATGTCTGGAACTAAAGAGTATTGCCAAATCTTGTCCCAGTTAGCTAACTCAGAGGTGTGCTGTGTTCTGTCTTTCTGATCTTTTGGAAGATCTCCCAGAAATGTTCCCCCTCTGGTTTGTACCATAGGTCAACCACAAGAACAATGATTTTTATTTATCCTAGCTGATCAAACAGGTAAGACTTTTCGGTAGAACTATGGTGATTGGATAATTTGAGCCACTTAACTGTTAGCAATTTTGGCTCAAAGGAAATGCTGCAAAATTATTTTTGCAACATTTCCTTTGAAGGTTTGATAAATTCTTGCCTAATTGCCTTCTCTTGCTGCACTGAGGAGTTCTCAGCTTTCCTCTTGTTAAGGAGCCAAGATACCTTCCCACCATTTTTTATAAACCGGAGATTCTCAAAGGGGAGACTTTTTCACTGTCAGCACAATGACCACTTTGGGAGGGGGGGTATTTTTGTTGCCTTTGTTTCCTTTCATATCTGTGCAATTGTATTATCATATAGGTCATCGTTGCTTTTCCAGACATCAAACAGCATTTCCCCTGGTTGACGACAAGAAGATCCCTAATCTATATGTGTTCCTTCTGTGTGTATGTGCTTGCCTTTTAGAGTTGCCTTTCACACTTATGAAGTGGATAGTGACCAATTAAAAGCCTACAAATGATAAAAATTTCAAAGATACCGCTTCCTTAGATACTTATCTAAGTATTTAGATAAATCAGATTTGGGGAGTGGGCTGTTCTTTCCTGCATAAGATAGGAGTGTTAACAAGTCTGCTGTATGCCAAATGGACATCTGTCCAAAACAAAGCCTACATAAAAATTCCTTATTTGTTTGATTCTTTCTTTACCAGATTTATCTCCTGCTCCAATCAAAGCCTCTGGATGGCTTTAAATATTGTAGTTACATGATATGTTAAGTCTAATATCTGAGAAAGATCATAATAGTCATGGAGCCCACAACAAAGATGCCTTAATGCAGCATTTAGAAGCAAAATGTGTGGCAAAACAAAGTCTAATCTCTTCCTCAGTCATCAATTTGTGTCCTGCTGAGACCCTCTGGAGTGAAACAGTTTATAAATCTTAACACAAACATACATACCTTGCAAGGGTTAGTAACTGCAATTTGAGATATTCTTGCTGCACTTAATGTGTCGAACTCCAAGAAATGCAAACTCCACAATTCCAGAATCAGATGAAGTGTTGTTTAAGCTTCTGAATCTATCTTAGGGGAGAAAATACAGTGTGGGGCTTCCAAGTGGATTTCACTAAAAAAGGCAGATATTATAAGGAATTCAAGCAAGTTTGCTTAAGTGCCATGCAAGTTACACAGCACTTTATTTTAAACTAAACATTGCTTGAATTAATGTTCTAGCAAACTCTTTTGTAATTTAATGCAAGTATAACTAAAATTATTAAAAGTATTCCTATAGCAAAGAAATAATTTAATATAGTAATATTCAGATGTGATTTATGATTTGGTTTGTCTGAAGCTGTCTGCATGTCAGTTGCTTTCTAAAAGTAATTTTTTTAAATTATAGCTCAGGGTCCCACTTTTCTCATGTCTCCACCCAATAATGAAAAAGCGTTAAGTCATCAGCTCTGTTGTTTTAAATGTAGTATTTTCCCCTTAAGCTGACATCCTACCATCGCTTCAAGGTGTATAAAATCAGATTTTGGCAGTATTAACTTGGAGATTAGGAAAAATGTTGTGTGTGAGAGAGAGTGAAACTAGCAGTGGGAGTGTTAGAAGGAATGAATATGCCCTGTCCATTGTAATGTTCTTATTGAATAGTGACTGTAGCTATCATATAACCTGAAAATTCTTAAGGTTCATAAGCAGAATGAACCTCACTTTTCCTCAATAAACATGTATGGCACTTACTCTGTCTGTCTCTCATTCCTTCTGCATGAAGGCCAATTTATGCTGGTCTAAAAGTTTTAATATTTGTGTGACTCCCTTTATATATTGTCATACTATTCTTACATCTTTCATAACTGCAAAAATTCTATTCCTCACCGAGTTAATGATGGAATAATTTGTTGCTTCTTGAAAATCACACAGAGACACAATATGGAGCAAGTAGATTCTTGAGAAGTAGTAAAGTTTGCCTACATAGAGATTTTCACCTGAAATACTCGATGTCTTAGAATGTCTGCCATGTAACTTGCATGGCAACTTTTTTATCTTTGTTTGAAGTTGAAGTGAGGTATATATTGAACATCCACATCACATAAGTAGTGTCTGAGTCTTTTTTTGTGTGTACAGTTTTATTGGAAGTTTGTTTGTGTAATAATGGGCTCTGAAGCACCTCTTATAAAGTTAAATTTAGTCTTGGGATGTATATTTCATAGAAACCCAGAGGTACATACAACAATATCACATGATGAGGCAACATCATAGAAGTCTTTTGACCTACTAGAATCAGCAGGATTGTCAACCATAATCATAATCACTGAAGCTACATTATATATTTCTTTGTATCTAACGCAGCAAAACTAGTTCCCATATGATTAATTTGTGATGTATCAAGTAAAGATGTGATTCAAATATTTAACCATCTCTAGTGGATTTAAAACATAGGTTCTTGAACTTAATATTCATATTCTTTGAATATTTACAGCTCTCAGTGATTCTGGGTCAAGTAAAACATATAAAAATGTATCCTGGTAAACCCAGAGCTGTATATTCTTTTTTCTACTTTGCCAGAAGCAAAACAAAAAGCAAAAAATGCCTAGCTTATTTCTTCATTGGCTAACAGAGGCATTTTACATCCAGATATTTATATATTTAATTGCAATTCTCCACTCCTCCCTCAAGTGTCTTTTTCTCAGGACACTTGTCTTGCTTTTGTTTTTTTCCAGATTTATATATTCTAAACACATGTAACTTGAAGCCACATGGTAAAACTCTACCTACTTGTATCAAATAATAATAATAATCAGAGCATTTGGTTGTGGATAATTTCACAAGATACATACTTGTATTGATGAGCTATCACTGATTTTCCAGTTAGATTATTTGTGGGTTGGAGGTGACCCTCTTTTCTATTCCTTTCTTTTATATGTCGCTTTGGTCCAAAGACCTTTAGTTACTAAAAAATCTGGTAAAATAAGATTTAAAACAATAAAAATACCCATCAGAACCAATCATAATGTTAACAACTAATCTATGGATTACTCTCTTCCTTTCTTTGCTATTTAATTACCCTTATTAATTTTACTAACCAGGGCAGTATTGGTTTGAATTTGTTTTCTTAACCAGATCCTGGATCTTTAGTTTCTGCACCCCATTCTGATCTTGCTTGTGTATTTTTCCTTCATCTCCCCAGAACAACTTCATCAACCTGAGTTTTCTTAGGCTGTTTCGAGCTGCCCGTCTCATTAAGCTGCTCCGACAAGGCTATACCATCCGCATTCTGCTCTGGACCTTTGTCCAATCTTTTAAGGTAATGATCAAAGGTACTGAATTGTTCATTTAAAGTGTTTGGGACAGAGAATAAAAATACCAAAATGTAAAAGCTAAGGACCCAGACCTGGCATCTTTACAACTCTGCCTCTTTCATTTCTATTCAATCTCTAGCTATTAACTGAAACATGATCTTCATTATGGTGCCAGTGGAATTATATCTCATGAATATTTTTCTAAGAGTTTGTGTTTTTACATAAAAGCAGTCATAGCAAAATTTTTGTAGTTGTAGTATGCAACAGGAAGTAGTAAAAAAAAAAAGTAATAAAATTAATTATTACCGCATTGAACAAAAACAGCAGTGAGCCTTTGGGAACAACTAAAGTTTGTAAGAAGCAAAGTGCTAGATTCCCAGTAAAACCAGTGTGATTGTTTTAAAAAAATAAATTTAGAAAATACATGCTTTTATTTCATTCTATTAGGCCCTTCCATATGTGTGTTTGCTGATTGCAATGCTGTTTTTTATCTACGCCATTATAGGAATGCAGGTAAGCCACTATCTCATGTGGAATATTGTTACGCTTGCTTTAGGAGCAGTGTGATGGTTTGGAGTTGGTAGCCCTATTGGTTTTATTTAGGCCTTTCGAATTTGAGAGACATCACCCAGTGGGAGGCTGTGCTGTCTTGGGCAAGTGTGGAAAACTGAAGAATACAGAATAACAGACTTGGAAGGGACCTTGGAGGTCTTCTAGTCAACCTCCTGTTCAAGCAGGAGACCCTATACCATTCCAGACAAATGGATGTCCAATCTCTTCTTAAAAACCTCCAATGATGGAGCATCCACAACTTCTAGAGGCAAGCCATGTCAAACCTCCAAGTAACATGTTCCCAAAAATAAAGTCCAAGGTATCCATCTTCTTTTCAAAGTCTATTTATTAGGTACACATTAAATTGGCAAGGGCTTGGTGTAATTCCGACTCTGGACAGGATCCAGAATTATACCCAATAAAAGCAAAAGTATTAAACTTCCCTCCTGAGTCACAATCTCTAATCAATCCTCAGTCCCACAGTCCAGTGACTCCAAACTCCACCTTCGTCCAGCTACAGGCATCTTCTCTGTTCCCACAGGAAAGGAATGCCACCTAGACATAACATTCCCCCTTTATCTTTACAACCCCCTTTCAACAGTTGAAAGTGACGAGCATAAAGTATTATTAACTTCATTTACTTATATTTACTTACCTACATTTATTTACATTTATTTACTTCATTTACTTACCTAAAAGCTAATTAAAAAACTACAAAGGCTACAATAAAATATGGCTACACCTATGCCATCTTCAGGGTCGACAAAGTCATTCCACTGATTAATTATTCTCACTGTCCGGAAATTTCTCCTTAATCATATGTTGAATATCTCCTTAATAAATTTCCATCACTTACTTCTTGTTCTTCCCTCAGGTGCTTTGGAAAATAATTGACCCCCATTTCTTTGTAACAGCCCCTCAAATACCGGGAGATTGTTATCATGTCACCCCTAGTCCTTCTCTTTATTAGGCAGACATACCGAGTTCCTACAACCATTCATCATATGATTTAGCCTCCAACCCTCTGTTCATCTTCGTTGCTCTTCTCTCCATTTTTTCTAAAGTCCCAATATCTTTTTGTTTCAAGATGACCAAAATTGAATGCAATGTTCCAAGTATGGTCTTACCAAAATTGTATAAAGTGGCGCTAACCCTTCATGTAATTTTGATACTATCTTTCTCTTAATACAGCCTAGGACTGCATTGGCTTTTTTGGAAGTGGTTTTCCATTTGGACTCCTTGAGCCCTCTCACAATTACTGCTTTTGAGCCACATACTGCCTATTCTGTACTATGTATTGGTTTTTTCTTGCCTAAGTGTAAAATCTTATTTTTCTCACTGAATTGCATTTTGATGGTTAGGGCCCAGTGTTTGTCAAGATCTTTCTGGATCTTAAATACTTCTGAAGTGTTGGCTATTCCCCAAAGCTTGGTGTCGTCTGCAGAGTTGATGAATTCCCTTCTACCCCTTCATCTAAATCATTTATGAAAATATTGAAAAGTACTGGGCCTAAGACAGAGCCTTGGGGTATCCCACTGCATGCTTCCCTCAATGTAGATGTGATTCCATTGAGGATTACATGTTGAGTGCAGTTTGTAAGCGAGTTACGAATCCATATGGTTGTGATGTTGTTTATCCCACATTTTTCTATCTTACCAAGAAATAGGTACTGGTCTACTTTGTCAAATGACTTACTAAATAAAGTATACTATGTGAAAATATATTATGTCCAAGCATTTTGCTGGTCCACTAATTTAGTCACCTTGTGAAAGAATACAGTAAGGTTTGTCTGGCATGATCTGTTTTTGACAAACCCATAATTTTGTGATGTTATTAATCAATGACATTATTGCTACATTATGTCCTTTGCAACATGTTAGTGCTTGCTTCCTATATTCTAGTACAGTCTGAAGATGCTTAATGTAGTATCTTTCACATTTTAAAGCATTGTTTAAGTAGTGGTATGAAATAGCCTGATTACACATTTAGCCTAAAAGTTTTAGCCTAATCATATGATTTCAGGGTTTCATTGGACTATCTTTGGACTAGATTTAGACCTAGCTCCAATCCTTTTCTAGTAGGGAGGAAGGATGGGAAGGACTGAAAGAGAACCTCTGTAGAAAACATCTGCCAGAGTTTCCTACATAGGGAAAGTTCAAAGAGTAGGGTTGCCCTCATTCTTTATACTTGAGAAATCTGTTTTTATCCTTTGACTCAGTGAACTCATCCCAAGAAACACCTGGAGTTCAAACAGGTAGATATTCCCCCACTACAAAAGAAGCCATTCTGGCTCTGTTGCAGCTGGCAAAGACCCGTAAAGTGTTTCCCTTGGAACAATAACTTGGTTGCTGATTTGCCATAGCTCATTGCAAACTCTTGCTGAAGGAGAAGTCCAAGCTTTTATCAGCAGTGCTTGTATCCAAGCACTGATTTTTCTATAAAACAATGGTGCCTACTTTTCCCAAAGTGTTCATTTCTTTTTCTCAATTGCATTTGATAATTGCAAGGTTTTTTTAATCTGTGTATATCTTTGTTTCTTCAGGTTTTTGGCAATATTAGCATTAAACATGATGAGGATATGTCTGAGGATGACTTGCCTGCCATTACTGAGCACAATAATTTTCGCACATTCTTTCAAGCTTTGATGCTTCTTTTTAGGTGAGGCTCAGCCATTGTACTTCACTAGGGAAACCATGTTAAAGTACTGTGATACCAAGAGCCCTGACGTTCTTAGGCTTATCAAGTCTTCATCTAATGCAAAAATTAATTTATTCTGCTACATAAAGCTTACCTAAATTAATTGCACATTGTACTGGTAGCTCAATAGACAATGTAATGGATATTATTTCTTAGTTCTACAAAAAAGTAACTGACTTAGTTCTGTATAAGAAAAAAGCAATTATTTTATTGCCACAATTCATCCATTATAGTCAATGTTAATTTTGTAATTAACATAGTTTATATTCTGTTCTAGCAATCATTTAATACTGTCTGAGCCCACAAGTTTCTGACTTCTGATTACTAGTATCACGCTTGTCCTCAGATGGTGATATGACTGCTCCCTCTATGCTGAGTTTCCAGTGCTCACTATCTGTTCTTATTTCATCTCCCTTTCCCAGAAGTGCCACAGGTGAGGCTTGGCATGAGATCATGCTCTCTTGTCTAAGTGGAAAACTCTGTGATGAAAAAGCAGATCTCAAAGGAAATCAGTGTGGCAATGAGTTTGCATACTTCTATTTTGTTTCCTTCATTTTCCTGTGTTCTTTCCTGGTGAGTAAAGGATACACAGAGTACTAAATAGGTAGATACAGCATGTATTTGGGGTATATGTGACTATGAATATTACTGGTTAAAATGTGAGTACACTATCCTTCTAAGATAGCATTTCAAAAGATTTAACAAACAGTTGTAGCACAGTCTTTATCCAACATTATGTTTCATAATAGTTTTTAAAAGTCACATATTTCAAATTATTATCAATATACAATTAAAAGAAACAAGGGAGGGAAGGGTAAATCTTCTATATCAAAGTTACCCAACATTTCCCGCTTTGGGGACCCAGGGGAGGGATGGCAAGCGTGCATGCGTACAGCTCCATTTCCATCAGTGGCATGCACCTGCACCTGCTATTCATGCAAATGGAGCGCCCATGCACGGGCTCACCCCGCTGCTTATGCAAATGAGGATGTGCGTATGCGCGTGCTTGCCGGCTATTTCCACGCCCAGTTGCAAACCCCTCATGGCTGACCAGTGGGGTATGGCCCACAGTTTGGGGATCCCTGTTCTATATATTGGTTATTTCAAAGCAAACAGATGTTTTCAAAAACATTTTAAATATCATAGGTGGCAAGGAATATATTCCAAATAGTATTGTAAAAATTCACAGTGTATCAAGGAACATATTTTCCTCTTCTCTCCAAATTATATTATCTCCAAGAAAATGGTATGTTTTTACTGTTGCAAACATGAAAAGTGAAAAAATGCATTTTCTCTATGATAAAATATGGAAAACCAGTATGGAAAACTAGGATGACAAACATATTTTTATTGAGTAGTGGCTTTCCATTCCTGATGTTAAGCAGAATGAATGTGGAGTCAATTCAACAATAGCACTCAACTTTTTAAAAACTGCAGAAGGAAAACAAGTACCAGAAAACTAAAAAGGTTTAAGATACTAGCAACATTTTTCTTTCTTTTTTTTCATTTCTGATGTCTATCATTTAATCACTTCCTCAGCCTTTAAATGCAAAGGGCAACTAATGGGTTATATTTTGTGCCTGAAAAGGTGTTATTTTTAGTGACACTTTCCTAGCTGCCATTACTTCTACTGGTTAAAGATTAAAGATAGCCCAATAATCTAGAAGGCATCAAATTGTACAACACTGGCCATATTAATAATCTTTTGAACTGCCTACTTGCATCTGAAGCAATGCCTCTATTTCTAAAACATTTACATAATTGAGACAAGTATCCAGAAAAAAATTTATACCTCAGGCCTAGTTTTTCTTTATGGTTGTTAAGCGCAATTTAGAAGATGCCTTTGGTATTAGTTCCTTCTGTTTCCTTATTTTATTCCAGGAACTAATAAGAGAGGCTTTGTGTGCATCTGGAGCAACATAATCTAACCCACTATCTTTGTACAAATTAAGAATTTATTGTTGTTGATGTACTTCACTGTGTATGATTCTGTACTGGATTCCATATTGTGCTGTCTTCCAAGAAAGCATATTCTATTTGTTTTACCTGTGATTGCCCTAAAATTCTGCCAGCAATCCATATCCACCTTAGTCCTTACTGAGTATTTTTTCTTGCTTTTATATAAGACTGTTTATAGCTGTCTATCTAAAAATGTATAACCTTGTGTGTAACAAAGGGTGTAAAACATATTGTTTAATACTATGTTGTCTCTTCTCATTAGATCTTGAGCAGGTTTTTAGGTTCTTGCCAGGCCTCAATGTGAAGCAAGAAATAAATTCATCTTTTTTTCCTGGAATTTCTGGTTATTTTGTATTTCTATTTTTCACTAAAATTTTGATGTTGCAGATGTTGAACCTTTTCGTGGCTGTCATCATGGATAATTTTGAATATCTGACCCGTGACTCCTCCATTTTGGGGCCCCACCATCTGGATGAGTATGTTCGTGTGTGGGCTGAGTATGACCCTGCTGCCTGGTAAGGACACATCTATTTTACCGCTTCCAGTATGAAACCCAGACTCAAAGTCCATCTGAAGCAAGTGTTTAAGGAAGTGGGTTTGATTGATTCATGATTTGGGATAGACTCCTTAATAAGGAAAACAAAAGCAGGGGGAGGGAGAAGTTCAATGTGAACAGAAAGGCAGGAATCCAATATCTCAATTCCAGTGGAAAAGTGAGAGCTAAAAGTGAGAGCTACAGTTAGAAATAGTAAAGAAGTGAAAGCCAGTCCAGTTAAGATTATTTTATAACCTTTACGCAAGAGGGGCTTTTGGCTGGCAGAAGCTTTTGGACTCTCATTCAAAAATGGAAGGCAGATCAACTAGAGCAGTGTTTCTCAACCTTGGCCACTGGAAGATGTGTAGACTTCAACTCCCAGAATTCCCCAGCCAGCTCTGGGGCTGGGGAATTCTTGCCAGCTCTGCTGGCTGGGGAATTCTGGGAGTTGACGTCCACACATCTTCCAGTAGCCAAGGTTGAGAAACACTGCATTACACAATCATTCTAATAGAGCAGGAAGTTTGATCTTCCCGAGCTTCCTTTTCACTGGCAGAGGGTTACAGGAGGCCGTGGCAGCTGAAAACAGAGCTTGGGAGCCTGTTTTCACTGGCAGAGTGCTCGGGTCACCATAGGCATGCCCAACAGGAGTGACGTCGAGCTGGCCACCCCCATCCTGGATACCTCAACCCTGGCCCACCGAGGTCAAACATAACCCTGATGCGGCCCTCAATGAAATTGAGCTGAGGTGGCGCAGTGGTTAGAGTGCAGTACTGCAGGCTACTTCAGCTGACTGCTAGCTGCAGTTCAGCAGAT
>JANHFM010007119.1:90788-110652 GCA_032468115.1 Grayia smithii
GTGGATGCTCTGCTGGCTGGGGATTTCTGGGAGTTGACGTCCACACATCTTCCAGCGGCCAAGGTTGAGAAACACTGAACTAGAGCAAGGAGGTGAAAAGCAGAATAGAATTCTGTTCACAAGGAAGGCTAAGATTTTATCTTCGCTCATTTTAGCAGAGTTGAACTATGATAGGCCTTGACAGGTTACCAGCATTAACTATTGTGTTTTGAGAGAAAGATATTAACTGAAACAGAAGTGGAGCTACTGGCTCTGTTTGCATCTGAGTCACACATTCTAGCAGAGCTCCAATCACCATGGAGCTGTAGCCATTCCCATTCCCATTCCCATTCTTGTTGGCTAATTTCTCTGAGTCTTACTATAAATAACTGACTGAAAGAAACAGATGTGGGAGTTAATCACTGTTTAACATTTCCTTTTTTAATTTTAGGTTTTTGCAGCTGGATTCTGTCAAGTCCACACACACACACCTTCACTTTAACCCATAATGTTCAAAAGAACATGATATATGTTCCTTTGTGGCCAGGGACATACCTATGCCATTCCTTTAATTTGAATTGTGGGCTTTATAGCCTTTACATAGGACAACTGGGTACCATGCTAGCAACATTTGAGCCAAATAATTAGTCTGAATTAAGTCCCTGTAGGTGGCTATGTTTAATTTTCTGCCCACTTTATAACATGTAAACCAAATAAAATTGTTGAGCTACTAGTTTTGCATCCTGATGAAAACTCAAAGATACTACATACTGTTGATCAGTAAAGGAAGGATGCTTAGTAACTCTGTTAGCAATAGATGACACATTCTTATTATTTCAATCTATAAAAATGACTTTGTGTATATGTGTATGTATATTTATCTGACAGGGTCTGGCCTTCCCTTCTATTGTGCAATTGTTCTTGTGAATTTGTCTATGGTTTGCTGGAAAGGCGCTAGCCACAAAGTTGCTATAAGTAGGCATGGTTAGTAAAGTTGTAATAATTGGCAGCTAACAGAAGATCCACCTAGCATTATCTAGATATTATTTATTATCTGAAAATCTAGTTCTCCCCCATCTGAGTACAAGTCACCCTATAGTTATTAATAAAACCAGTGAAAAAAATAAAATATTGAAATAAAAGCCCTTGTGATTGATTTTAACATGTTAATTTTGAATTCTGAAAAGACAACCATGTTCCATAAAAGATAAGTAAATTGGTACCCAAGCATCAGAAAAATCTGATAAGTTCTGATTTGATATTAATTTCACCTGCATTTCTTTTTATTGTCTAAGACTTCTATTACTTCTCAGCTACTTAATATATGAATTTAAACCAAAGAGGGCCAACATGTCACCCTCCAGCTGTTCTTGAAGTCCAGACTCCATAAGCCCTAGCTTGCATGGCCATAGTAAAGGATTATGGAAGCTACTGGCCAACATCTGGAGGGCCACAGATTGACTATTCCTATTGTAATTTATATATTGGCTCCCTTCCTTCTCAAAGTTGATGGGAAGCATCAGTAAAAAAAACCTGATGTGCTATGGCTCTAAGAAGCCCCTTTCTTCCTACTGCAGCCAATGGGAAAGTTCAGCTCCTTCGTATAAACAGAGGGAAATGGTATTATTTGACTGAAGTGAAGGTCTCTAGCCATTAGTTCTGCTGTGTTCTGTGTGTACATAACAGTGTATGTGTTTATTTTGCCCTGTAGCGTCTGCACTAACCCCCATGTATTCTTCTTGCAGTGGCCGAATTCATTATAAGGATATGTACAGTTTATTACGTGTAATATCTCCCCCCCTGGGCTTAGGCAAGAAATGCCCTCATAGGGTTGCTTGCAAGGTTTGACTTACACTAAAACCTGCTAGCATCAACGGAATGAATGTTGCTTATGGTTTTTTTTAATATATATCTTTTATATATATATATATGTGTGTGCATATATATATATCCGTAAACATACCTATCTATATATTGCACTTTCAAAAGTAATTTAGTAATGTAATTAGCCAACAGAATGCGTGAAATGATGCTGCCACCCAGACCAGTAACGCATGGAGCATATCAATTACCTTGAACCATCTCTGCTTGCTGTTAGCTGGAGCTAGGCCTGGAAGGTTTTATGAGTCTCTCTGTACCCACCACTGCCACTTTCTGCATACTAATACTTCCATCTGGGGAGGACAGAGACTCCATCAACACTCTACCATTTCTCCCTTCCCCCCTCTCTCTCCCCAATTCTTTCCAGCCCTTTTTCCCTCCAACACCTTTTCTTCCTGTAGTCTTCCCTTCTCCTATATTGGCAAAAAGGGGCTTTCTTATCTCTCTCTCTCTCTTTCTTCTTCTCTCTTTCTAAGAAATCCTGACTCTGTACTTTTTGATCTACTAAGAATATAAGGATTGTGATCTGCATTAACCTCATAGTGAGCAAGACAGATGATGACACATGCTTAAGTGAAATCTGAACTCTTGTGACAAGGACACAAACTTTGAACGTGTAGTCCAATATTTGGTGGACCACAATTTGATTACAAACAATCTTTCTACTAAAATTCATCTATGAAGATCAAGCATATTTATACTCCTTGCTGACCAGCAGCACAGTAATCTTTTCATTTTTATCTTTTTTTTTCTTTTCTAATTGATTTTTAGTATATTTTTTCTTTAATTCTTTTTCTCTATTTTTCCGTGTATTTTCCTTTTTTAAAATTATTATTGGTTATTATTGGCTATTTTTTATTTTTTGCTCCCAGGGGCCGGATGACTTTCATGGACATGTATGAGATGCTGAGACATATGTCTCCACCCCTGGGGTTAGGGAAGAAATGCCCTGCCCGTGTTGCTTATAAGGTAGAATATATATATATATGTGTCTTTGTGTATATCATTTTTTTTTTAAAAAGAAACAATAAATATTTCAAGTCAGCTTCATTTTTAATTATTTTGATTGAACAGAAACAAGCCTATAATTTTTGTAATTTCTTCCCCTTCCTCATTCCAGTTTCTTGAACAATGACAGTGTGTACATTCAGTTCTGTTAGTGTTTCATGTTTCAGAGACTCCATTATGGCCAGTAGATAAGGGGTGGGTAAAAAAAAACAAATCTGAGGTGCCTGCTGCTACTCAAATAATTCATTGAAGTGCCATCTAGCAGAAATTGTTTATCATTCCCTTAGAACTTTCCAAATAACCTAAACATTGAGATTGCTTTAAAATTGCCTAAATCAATATAGATTCCTTAACCCTAATCCCAGCCCCCAATAAATTAAGAATAACAAAGAAGAGATAGCAAAAATAGAAACCCATTGAATAAAGTTGTAGGACTTTAGAATGCAAAACATTCTAAATAAAACATAAAAATAAACACATCAATTTGATATTAAAATCTTGTCAACTACACTGTAGTGGCAAGCTACATAACAAATACAATAGGTGATGCTTGATGTCCAAATAAGAAATTCTGAAAGTGAATATTATCTTCATCCGGTGACATATCTTCTATCTTCTACAACTGTTTGGAACCTATAAATAAAACTTCACACTAATCTATGTCAGGTTGCCCCATATAAAATCATGTTTCTGTAATTCCTGTATTCTCTGAATGCAGTACATATATGCAACAATATTTAGATTTTGTCTCTGTCTAAATAAATGTCACAGCATTAGTTACAAGTTACAACCCATTTCCAGTACAGTACATTAATTATATGGTGGCAGAGAGGGCCACATTAGTAGGACAAAAGTAAAATTAGGTGCTTGGTACACTATGCTCTACTGTACAGTGATAATATATTTGTCATGTTAAGACTGAAAGATTTGAACTGGATCCAGAAGCTGAGTCTGGATTTACTTTCTTAAAGTGCAGAGAAAGTTCAGGAAAGTCCTCTGGACAAATTCTGTTGCAGATCTGAAATTAGTTTGGATCAATATCAGAATAGATTTCTTTCCAACCAGCCCCTCAATTCTACCCATACACACACATTAGGATTTAGTAAGTATTCGTGCATATTCCAATTAGGAATAAAAAATTCAGTTGCCTCTCCAAGGCACCTAGCATAGCCCAATAGCTTGAGATATACATCATGATTTTTCATGCTTTTAAATCTTCACTATGTTTGAAAACAGCAAAAAAATGCAAATAAAGGAGCAAGAAGGTCATTCACCTTATTGATTGTTTCCTGTCAGGTGATAAAACTAAACATTTTAATTGTTTATTTCCCATGTCTGGTGGTAATGTGAAATGCCACAGCCCTTGAACTAAGCAGAAAAGTGCGCAGACATTAAATTCCTACATTAACTGCCAAGCCTTATTCTGCTTCAGTAAAAAAATTGGTGAATGGCTCTTTCCTTATTGTAGGAATGTTGTGACCAATTTAAGGAAAACAATTTGCTGGCTGGAAGAACAACTATTCCTAATGAACTAGGGGAGGTGAGAGGGGAAGAATTTTGATAATTGGCTAGCCACTATTTTAGCCTTTTGCCAAAATGTGGCTTTACTACTTTAGTATACTGCCTGGCCAACCCTCTGTCTGAGATCAGCTGCTTATTGAAGATGTAGAAAGGACAGACTGTTCCAAACTTTTCCTTAAAAAATCTGGAACAAATAGTAGTAGAAAAAAGCTTGTCAGGAAACAGCTAACAGATCAGGTGCTGGGGAGGCTATTTTTAAATTAAACAAATTTACTGCTAGACATGGGTCCAGTGAAAGATTCATAAATATGGCAATGGGTTTAGTGCTCTTTGCAGTTAAAAATAACTGAGTTTAGTGCTCTTTGCAGTTAAAAATAACTGAGATAACAGCTGACAGTGGGGAGTAGTTGCTCATAAATGAAAGTGAATATATGTTTCCCAGGATAACATTGCAGGATCCAATTTGGGTCGGTCACCAAAACCAGAGGTTTTCTTTTCTGAGCTTTCGGAATCGTGGGAGAGCCCACCTTCAGGGAATTTCTCTCTTGCAGTGTGTGTCCTCAGTGTAGTAAGAGAGCTTCCCATTTTGTTTTGCAACTATCACCTTTGTCTGTCAGCTGTCTTAATTTTGAGTTTAGCACACTTCTGAAAGATAACTATCGTTTCAATGTAAAAAAAAAAGGTGACATGTCTTATGTAGACATTTTAACTCCTTTCACCTGTTTTTCAGGTTAATGGATAGAAATGGATAGTCAGTTCCTTATCTTCCACAGCTGCATTTGCAGAAGAAGCAGACAGAGGGAGAAGCCAGTTTTTTTACCTGACTGGTCTCTGACAACGCTGATCCATTTAACTGGTGACTTCTCAAGTGATGCTGCTTCTTCCAGATTCTTGTAAACAAACACCTGATAAATAAATATTAATACATTTCATATGAATAGCTTTCAGGTGCAATAGGAAGGTTGTATTCTGAAGTGGCAGGAAGAAATCTATATTTCTCAAGGTTGACTCAGGTTTCCATCCTTCCGAGGTTGGTAAAATGAGGAGCCAGATTGTTGGGGGCAATATGCTGATTCTGTAAACTGCTTAGAACTGTAAAGCACTATGAAGCGGTATATAAATCTAAGTGCTATTACTATTGCTATTTCTTCTATTTCTCAATGTGGTACCCCTCACTTTCCTACTGCTCAGCTTCTGTTTTGTCTGATGCAGTTCTCCAAACAAGGAAATAACCAGAAACATACTGGATAGTATGAATAAACCAGATTTTCCTGCAGTCAGAAGGGAGGATTATGGGCCAAGCAAGGCAGTGACCTAGAGATGAAGATATCGCCTCCCACTCAGAAGGTTGAGAATTCAATCCTTGGCAGTGACAGATATTTCTCTATCAGGGTGCCAAGAGAAGACATCTGCTGTGAACTCTATATAGATGTCAGGAAGGGCATCCGGCAGTAAATGCTCAGCTCCATTTGGTCACCCTGACTCCACTCCGAAGCAAGGGATTACTGGGTTGTTAAAAACATGCTAGTTCATAGCCTCAGTAAAAATGATGCTGTAAGGAAAAAAGGGAAAATTCTACTTTAAAACTAAAGCAAAAAATAAATAACATTCTGTCTCAATTGCAGGATATGATTAGATGAAAGTAGTGCTATTAGGCTATGTCATATCAAAACCAGGATATATGTATGGCATAATTCCAGTCAGGATCAACCTCCACACTTGTTATTTGCATTAGAGGAAAAGTTGCTATTATGCCCCTCCCCAGCAATACATACATAAATATATACCTCAGTTAAAAATATGAATAACGCGTTCAGTTTGACCCTAGCATGTTTAATACATGCTTATTCTGAACATTTAACATTGAAATGTCTTTAATCAATATGCAGTTAGAATTCAAGCCAGTTTGCATGTTTTTATTGTCAAGTTCCATACTCTAAAAAGATTTACGTGAGTAATTTTTCTCTACTTTAAACTACACAACACTGTAGAACAGTAGGATAGGCAAAAATCACTTCAAGTATCCAGATGACACAAGCTGGCTATGCAATTGAAGAGATAAACAATAATGTAAGAAAGAACACTACAGAAAAAAGGACAATAAAATTGTGAAAAATTATGTACAACAGTATTCTTTCAAACCCTCATATATGGCAACTTCCTCAGACTTGGTAGTCTCCAGATGTTTGGACAATCTGCAAAATTCCCTAACTAGCATCACCATTAGAATCCTGGAAATTGATACCCACACATCTGGAGAACATCCCATGCACTCTCCTTGTTAGTTCATCCTTGTATAATTGAGGATTAACAAGGAAATTGGCACCATGTCAGATGAATTTCAGGTATTAATTTGCTTGACCTGAGATATTTTCTGTCTACAAGAACATAACCTTATGAGAAGGCGTTCACTATTAACAAGAAGCAATTACTCCTTTTTCTGCCCCCTTTTCTCTGCTTTCATGCCTCTTCCTCTGTCAATACAGTTCCATCAGAATTTTTTTCCCTCTGTCCCTCAGTATTTCCATAGTCTAACCCTAATCCTCTGCACAATTCAGTAATTGATCCAAAGTGTGTCTTTTTTTCTCTCCCAATTCCCAATTCAGCAACCAGACTTCTTGTGACATTTTCCATGTGTGTGAGTGAGACAGAGAGAAAGATCTTTCCTTCACCTCATCCATTGGATTTCTGTTACTGATTCATGGCCTAGCTATTGAAATGTTCACTCTCACTTGAATGGAAAGGGCTTTTCTCTACCTTTGTTAGCCAGAGATACAATGAATTGACTGAGGTGCAGTGCAATCTGAGATGATAAAAATTACCGTATGTAGCAAATATGCCACTATATGATGGAATGACATAGGAGAAGACATTCACATGAATTCAAGCAAGAACACTAAGGAAATTATGAAATGCTTCAAAATGATACTCAAGTAGAGTCAAAATCTGAGGTTCTTCAGATGAACTGTAGCAGTTTTTAATGTTGGGCTATGTATCCAAGGATTCTGATTCAAATGGTAATAAAAAGTGCATTATTGCGTCAATCCCTACATTTAAAAGTTTCTGACATACCGTAATCTGAGAGTTGAGACTGGAGTAAAAATTGTTCTTGTTCAATTGGTTTATTAAGAAAGGAGTCATGCAGGAAAAATTATTCTGTCCAATTATGCTAGAGCCATTTGGTTGCTAATAGTTATAGAGTTCTCCAGATGCAATTGCATATCTCCCATATGGTTCCTACATTTCTAAATTACTATGCAGAAGCTATAGTAGAAATGTAAACTGTCCTTAATTGCCTCTTCTATTAAATTAAACATGCCAAATCTTTTGACTTTTTGGTAGATTCATTTTCTTATGATTGGTTTGAGTTAAGAAATAAAAGAGATTGTTGCTATTCCTGTGTGTCCTATAGAGGGCATCATCCACCTCAGGATGGCACAACTTCCTGGAGCTAATAGGGTTCACAAGTACATTTGCCTCTACCTATGGTCATACCTAGAGAGTAGAGTGATTGGTCTGAAGGAATTCTTTAATAGTCCATTCAGTATACATCATATTTAGAAAATGTTGGTTTTTTATTTTTCTTTATACCTACCCAGCATCTCCTTTCCCCTTTCCACCTCCTATAACTACTTGCCTAGCTAAAAGATGGGGCAAGTGAGAAGGCAATGGGATTGGGTGGTATATTTTCTGCATTCTTGCTAATCTGCCTCCAGCCTAGAAACAGGGAACCAGGAACCAGAGGGTATATCTGTCTATTCCTGGCATTCCTTTGTAACTATGGGAATGTAATACTAGATGGTTCATGACACTCAGTGTCACTAGAGACCACAGCACTTGTACCAGCCATTAGGTTCCATCAACCCCAAAGACCCTCAAGATGCAACCTCTTCCATTCCTAAGTGCTGAGTTCCATCCCGTTGCCCTCCACTTTTCTACAGGGCAGGGCGGGGACACAGTCACCGAGCCCACTTCTTCGAACTCAACGAATGGAGGCTTCTGAGGGCAACAGCTTGGAAGAGGGCCAACATTCCATCCCTCAGGGCAGCTTTCCATTTTGGCTCCAACACCTGGGTGGATGTCTGAGGTGGGGGTGAGTAATAAATCTCCCATTTGCTCCAACTCAGTTATCCAGGGAAAAAAACCCAAGATATTAGAGTTAAGGGGCAGATCTAGATCCTTCCTAATTCAAGGGTGGAAACCTTTGGGCCAGTAATGGCCTCCAACAATTCGTTTGGATTTATCAAGTCCCCCCACACACACACACTTCCCATTAGATATTAACTTTTAGACCTATTTTGAAGGGTAGTTTGGGGATTTAAGAAGTAGAAATCACTCCTTAACATTATCAAATTGTTTCTAAACATAGGATCAATGATATTTGGTTGGTTCATGCAAATGAGTGCTTTTGGATTATCAAAAGAATCTGTCCCCATAAGGAGATACCTTATTTACCACATTGGGATTCAGGATTTTCAGGAGATTATTTCAGCTTTCCTTCATCTCTTTCCCATCTAAGGCTGATAATTTATTCTCAAAGTTCAAAGAAAGGCTCTTTAAAAGTGGGGAAATTCCAAAGGCGATGATTCCAAAGGTATACATTAGTATTTCCTCCTTGTTGTTTTGCAGCTTCTTGGAAATCTCTGGATCCTATTTTGAAAGTGGCAGCTGCCCTTTCAGGAAAACTTTAGCCTCCCTCTACAGAGACTTGTTTATTCCAAGCTGAACTTTTCACAATTTATTGGTCAATACATTAGTGTTCTATAATTCTCTTCTGTTCAGTGAACCTGAATACTTGCTTCCCCTAAGCAATTTTCTTTCTTATCATGTATGCAGTTATTGTCTTCAAACTACCTTAATAACCTTTGAAAAGCAGATTGGCCCATGCCACCAGAAATAGACTTCGAATTAGTGAATAAACACTATGCATTTCCCACTCAAGTTTCAGATCTGCTCAAATTTCTTATTACTGACACCTCTGTTGCAACATTAATTTCCTATTGTGAGGCATAGTTCTAATCTCCCCTATGAGAAAAGGTTGCGATGTACATAAAAACACTGTAGTAGCATTTGGAGTTTCTGCCAATATAAAAACAACATAAAAGATGGCATCTTTGGCTTCATCCCAGGCCAGCCAAGAATGGCCTACAGAAATTTTCAGGCACAGGAGCCCTTTTGGATTACTCAACTCTGGATGCTCAACTCAACTCATTTCAGAGATTTGACCTATATTTTGCTTCAAGAAAACACATGCAATTGTTACAAAATTAAGATAAGAATCAATGCTCTTAGATTGATTTAATTGTTTCCTTTTTTTTTTCTTCCAGAATCTTAGAATACCATAAGAGTGACAAGGATACAAAGAAAGCTTTTTCACTAGCCAGGAGAAAATGAACATAGGTCCAAAAAATCAAAGATGAACAATTTATTATTATTATTATTATTTATTTATTTATTAATTAGTCTTATATGCTGCCCTACTCCCGAAGGACTCGGGGCGGTATACAACAATAAAAGCAATAATGAGCAATTTAAAATAAGTAAAAAACCAGTTCTAAGAATCAGAATTAAAACAACCAATTAAATAACCAAAATTAAAATAATAACCAAAATTAAAATTTACCAGTATTAATCCACAAATATCCATATCTCCACTTTTACAATTTCTGAAAAACTCCTAAGATTGTGCTGTGAAAATTAAACAATACAGTCCCTCTAACTATTCTAGCCAATTACTGATTTGAGATTGAGTCCACATAGAACTTCCCTCCCAAATGAAAAAAAAATGTGGTTGAAAATTTCAGCTTTATCTACTTTAGCAATTTCACATTTTATTCATGCTCTTTATAGACGTTGGGGATCAACCCCCTTTTTCAAAAATAAAAGTTTTTTTCTGCTACAAAAATATTGCCTACTACTGGGGATTACATTAATGGGACCAAATATCTGAGAATTCATACCGAGTCTCATTCTAACCATGTAGCTTCTAAATTCTCAAGAACCGTTAATCTGCTGATAGAAAACCTATCTGAACTGATTGCCTTCTGGACTGGGCCAATGCACTAGTTACAAGTTGTGACTGATTTGTTGGATCATAGAACGTCAAGAAAATAAATTTATTTCTTCCTTACAATTAAAGGGTCCCATGAACACAATAATTATATTAAGGCCACTTCTTATTCATTTATTCAATTAAGAACAGAACCATAGTACATCTCTCTAGAATTGAATTTTATAATCTGCCAAAAGAATGAAAAAATAAAGTCATCTTGTGCCTCAAATAACTAAGTATCTCAGCAAAAAAACATGTCATGATTGGAAGTTTTTAAATTCATCCAAACATCTAGTAACCAACAGGATTTTATAGTTCCTGTCAAGTTGTCAAAGATCTGTCTTCGTGTACTCATCAGAAAAGAGCACTGAAGATACCTGTAAGTAGACTTGCATGGTATTTGTGAGCCACATGTATGAGGTAGCACCTATACAAAAAGATGTTCTGGAAAATTCCCTAGCCGAAGATTTATTTTTTATTTTCTCCGGCTACATTTTTTTTACCTTGAGTAACAAAACAAATTCTTCAGGTAACTGTCCCTTCAGAAAGGAGCAGTAAGAAATTGGGCTCAACCTTTGCAAAACCTTGTTCTATTGATGGCATTGTTACCATCCATTTCACAAAATTCTATAATAATGACAATCAAAGTGTCAGCTTTGATTTTTTTTCAATCCCAAAACTGATCTCACTGGTACCAACTTTGATGTTGGATTCTATGTTACCTCTGATAGTACGCTGTTGTTCTGAGAAGGCAAAATCCAAGATTCTACATATCGAAGAAAAGTTAGATGACTATAATAATCCTTCCAAAAATGGAAATTCCCTCTCCCCCTTTGTCAATGATGACAAAGAATTCATCTTCACTGGGATCTATTGCCAGTGGGTAGGCAAGAATTATTTTCTTATTTCATATTTATATTGATATCCGTTTCCTACTTCTGCCACATCAAACCTTTGCTGGTATTTGAATACAGGATTGAGATTTTTGGGATAGAGATTTATTGCCACGATATCTCCAGAACAGTTATTAGCTTGGCAACCACTTAAACCTTAGTACTATATCCTGAAATATTCCACTGGCACCTCCTGCCCCTTCAGCAGTCTTGAATACATACAATTGAATTTACATTATCGGTATACCCTTCTACCACCTCATCAGATCTAATGATGATAGGTGCTGCCATTACCCTCACTCCCATTTTACCTATAGCCTTTGTGCAGGCTATAGTGTGCACAGGCTATTGTGTACCTATAACCTTTAGAGCTAGACATCTGAAGTCTCTTAGTAGAAAATCCAGTGTTTTGTTATTTGAAATGACTCTTCCAGTACCTTCAGTTATATTAATATTACAATACTGTATGATGCTAAGGAACTTTATTCCTTAAATTGTCATCCATTCTTCCAACTTTTAAAAGACTGGAGAAAATCTACAGAGTTCAGGAGAAGAAATGCACTTTTCAAATACACATCACCATATTTCATCATAATAAAGGCATCTCCTACCAGTAAGAAAAGCCATAAACATGATGATTTTGGTCACAGTTTTTACTTCACACCAACTTTGGACTTCAGAATTACCAACTTCCATGCTTCTGTGGGCAATTTCTTTGGGGAGTTTTTCAGCATGTATTGAGACAGAAGGATTGTCAAAGCAACAGAGCAACATTTTGTGGCATAATCTGAACTACACAGGAAAATCTGTGACAAGTACTATTTCCCTAGGGAGGCTTGTGAGATCCTCAGAACTTCAAAGGCAAAATCCCATCTAGACAACTTTGTCTTCAAAATTAATGGTATTTGAGCTAATTTCAGTATATGAGAAAGATACTCCATACTTTAGTTCTTCAGCATCTCTCAAACTTGTACTGTACTACCAAGGATGGGATCGGAGCTTCCTCTCAAAACGCAATTACAAGTTTTACTCTGAAGTCCAAACTGTGGCAAAATATTCTCAAAAGTGTTTCTTGGAGATACACAGGTATTAACCATTTAAACACAAGTGATTTGCAGGCATCAGTTCCAGACTGCTTTTAGATAGACTGTTTTTACCAACTAGTTTGGGAGATCATGTTGGACTAGTGGAATGTATCATATCCTTTCATCACAAAAGTCTGTTATGCAGCTTGACATTAATCCCCCTCAAGTAGCTAGTGTGCTACCTGTTACTCTCATCCAAAAGTAGCTAACTCATTTGCGAAAGATATAGAACCAATACCACAGCCTCTGTGTAAAAAGAATGCTTGTTCACATTTTGCCTTAGTCTGAGATTATGCCTCTTCTGTATGATCTCAACTTTTTTTTAATCAGCATTAAGAAATTCTGCATAGTCATAACAGTAAGCATGGTTCAACTACGTCATTTGGGAAGTTGGTTCGTGACATTGGATTTCAGTGATGCTTACTTTCACATGCTATCAAAGACAATGGTATCTGCCCCTCTTCCATTCTCATGATTAGCTTCAGCTTTACCAAAACGCTAATTTATCTTGCTATATATCCAGGATTATCTGTCAAAGCTCAGTTGTGAGGCTTTTTCAATAACATTCAATTACAGCTGCATAGCAATGTCTATAATTCAGTTTTTCAAGTAAGATCTTGGAAACCTTTGCTTTCTTTACATTTTTACCTCAGAGATTATAAAGAAAGAACTTTTTATTCTGATAAAAATATAGAGGAAAAATACCCTGTCTGGGAAGCTGTCAATAGTCTCCAATTTACTTGACATTGACATACATAATTGCTTGAATGCCAACACTATCCTACATCAAGTTGCTACTATAAAATAGCATCCTGAGTTGGAGTGGAAATAACATTTTCTTCCCATCATGCCATTTTAAAGGATGGTCCAATTAATAAATATTCTGTAGATTTCTCTCATGGAAGTTGATTGAATGCTTTCAGAGTGGAAGTATTTACAAAGTTCCCTTTAAACCCATGATTGTATGATTGTTTAATCTGCTGTCTCTTAAAATAAATTTCTTGATAGTTACCAGCTCATAAGTTTCAAAATCAGAAAATTTCTAATTTATTTTTACACAAATTCTACACTTGTTCCAATATTAATTTTTTGATTGCAATAAAATTTCCTCTAGTTTATTTATTTATTTTTGTATTTATTTATTTATTAGATTTATATTGCCGCCTATTCACCCATGGCAACTCAGAAAGTTATTCTTTCTGATGTGATTACATTCTAAGGAGTATGCATTGCTTGGCCTAAATTAAGTGTATGTACAGGTCTTAGTTTTGCAGAATTTTAGACTTTTCAAAAATTGGAAATTACTTTAGTCTTCCATACAAATAAACAAGGAACAAGTTAATCAAGTCATTCATTTGTATTGACCTCACAATGTATAGTAGAAAGAGAAATGCCAGGGAATATAACCGCTTACTTGCTCAGGAGAATGAATATGTTACCATGACTGTAACTTTCCAGACAATTCTCTTATGAGAGAGATGTAGGTTGTAAATGGGTCTCTGCATAGAAATTTTCTAAGCAGTACAAAATAGATATATGTGCCTCAGAGCTTTGAAAAGTCATGTCCTGTTGAGTTGATGATTTGCTAATGTCAGGATTCCTTCCATAAATGCTCTGATAACGTCCCAAGGTTGAGAATGCTTTCCATGGGGCTTAGAAGAAAATGAGAATTCTGACCATGATTATCTATTCTTTGAAGCCTCTGGAGGACATTCAGATATCTTTTTTCTGAATTAAAGATATCTGAATGTCCTCCAGAGGCTTCAAAGAATAGATAATCATGGTTTAATTCAGAAAACTGATAAGCGTAATTCTATTAATGTTTCTCTTTCAACATATATGGGAGTTGGTAGGCAATACTCACGGGATTTCCTTCTGTCTGATCTTTTGGGTCATGAAATATAAGAAGAGTCCTGGAGAACACCCAATTCAGGCCGCTGCCCAGTACAGGAATCTACTACTATTGCAACATTGGACTGTAATGTAGTAGATTGCCTTTTTTTATGAAACTGAAATAAATGTACTTAAAATATAGATTTTTTTTCTGTTATGTTATGTCTGTGAAGAAATAGTCTTGCTTTTTTAAGACAATCTGGGAGACAATATGGCTTCTTACCCTCTGGAAAGGCAAGTTTAATTGTGGACCCTGCCTACTAGCTCCAGGAGATACAACATCCTGAGGTAGAAAATATCCTCTATTGCAGGGGTGACAAACTGGCGGCCCACAGGCCAGATGCGTCATGTGCAGGCCATGCCCACTCCAGCTCCACAAAGGAGGGAAACATCATGATACGTCACATGATGGCAATGTGATGCTGCAAGTTTGACACCCGTGCTCTATTGGACTCAGAATAAGCATTTAAAGTAAACATTCCCATTTATCTTGCAATGAGCATGACCTAACTAAGACGAGGATGTGTTACAATGTAAGCAAAAAGTATTTTGGTGAACATAACACCAGATGCTAATTATTCAGGCACATTTGGAAACTTAAGTACTCCATCACTTGCTTTGAAAATAATCACTTTTTATAATGCATACTGTCTACATCTTCCATTCATAATGCTTAATCCTTGCTCACCATTTCTTCTGTCATGTTTTTCCAAGAAAATTCTTAAGGAGGCAAAGATGGAATAGGTCTATGATGCCTTTTGACTGATAACACTAGGAACCTTCTATATTAAAGGAGTCCTACTGTTTAAACATAATACAAGGGGAAAGGATAATATAAATATTAATTAAAAGTTTTCATACAATCACCAATACCTAAGGATAGCGTTTGTAAATAAAGTTAAGCTAGAAAAGAGAAAAAAGCAATATGAGGCTTGAGCAAAAGAAAAGGATCAAGCTACATTGCCTTTATAAGCTTGTAGATTGTGGAATTGGAAGAAGTGCCCCAACTTCACTGAAATTAACAGTAGCAGTCATGAAAACTGCCAAATGAATATATAAAATTGCTTTAAGCCAAGAAATGTTACTTTATTCACTCATATCCCAATTATTCTCCAACTGTAAACTAAGAACCTTTTGTCAGGTTCTAAAGGGACATGACTGAGGTCAAGATCCTCCATGTGCAAGTGTTTATTTTAATATTAAGCTATAGTGTTTCTGTATAGAAATAACTTTTGTTTCTATATTTTATTTTTATTCTTATTTACTTATCTCTGTTTAAAAGTTCTGTGGTGATGCATAGTAAAATCATCAATTTACACAAAATGCACCAATACACAAATGAACTAAAATATTTGTTAAAAACAGACACTCTAAAAACTACTGTATGAGTAATAAAATTCTTGAAATACTATGGAGACTGACATAGGAAGATTATATAACTGAGAAGATAAAACATTGATGGTGCTAAAAAGGTAGCAATGTAAGGACTGGGGAAGCACCTTTGTTGTAAACTACTACTACATTGGAAACAAACTCGCTTCCAAGTAACTGCTTGCTACATTTCTGTGTATGAAGATACTCAAAGCAATGCAAGTTATGAACAGAAAGAGACACTGAAGAAGATATTCTTTTCTATCACAGTAACAGCTACTCATCTTAAGAAGATACCGATCAAAAATGGAAAATTCAGTTGCTTTTGAAGATAAAAGCTGCATTTACAGAAAACCTGCTCTTTCAACTGAGCAGTGCTTCAAAGAGGAGGCACATACAGCCATGTTTTCAAAATGCTACATTTATGTTCTTTTATCAAATAATGAGCTCCAAACCCAAATTGTAAAGGTTCAGAAGAGGATACGAACTCAAATCACACTGCAGCTTGTTCCTCCATCAATAAAAGAGTTACGTTCTCAAAGCCCAGCCGAAATACAAACTTAGCTTTTGATAGAGTTTGAAGCATTAAAGTAGTTTTCAAATAAAGTTGGACTTACAAGACTAGAATTGTATAAATACTGTAGATCAGTAAACAAGACTGGCTTCTTGTCTTTGTGCAAGGAGACTAAAGAAGACCATAGAACAATCTATATATTCCTGGCAAGTACAGCCATTGGTTTCAATCCATAGGTTTTGTTACTTAGTGTAAACTGATTTATTTGGGGAATACTAGGTTAACATATGTGAAACTTAAGATAAATAAGCTTTGGGTCAAGGCTTCAATATCAAGATGCAGAGGATCTTTCCTACTTGTACTATTTCCGTATCTGTGCTTCTGTTTCTCAACTATACATCCTTTGAGTAAAAAAGATTTCCTAGATGTAATACCCTACAATAATCTTCCTTCCCCCCTCCCACAGTTGATTAATCCTTGTTTATATTTTCATCCCTTTACAATTAGTTATCATTATGCATCCCTAGGTTAACATATATTCCACTGGCTGTCCAGAAAACTACTGAGAGGGAACGATTCTCCAAATCCATGACTGTGTGGGAAGGAATGAGAGTTTCTGATTGCCTTATCTGACCTAATGGAAAAATTGCTGCCTATACCATCCATCATTCCCCATTCTTTTCTGCTATGATTACTCCTTAGCATACAAACTTCCTTCTGTATCAAATAACAATCTGAAAGATCTACAGATCTGGAGTCTACACATAACCTGACATTCTCATATTCAATAGTCTGCACACTCTGGCTAACTCAATGTGACACTTTCATCTCCCTTAACTTGCTTAAACCATCTTGCTCCAATGCATGAGAATCTAAGCTATTGTCCTTGGGCATTCTGTACTACAAAAATAAAAAGTCACAAGAAAATTCAATTCCATTAAGGAGGAGCTGAAGACTATGAGTGAAATTATGTAAAGTACAAGTACACACAGTCTGGTGAAGAAGGTTATGCTTTAGCAGGTCTTGAGATTACTTGGGCCATTATAAAAACATTTTTGGGATGTTTCTTTGATTGAACGAAAAGGGCAAGAACGAAGTTGGGAAAAAGTTTATTTAATTGGAACAGAAGCAAGAAAAAACAATTCACAACTTGATGCTATACCAAGGTTTTATCCGTGCAGTTTTTAGGTAGAATGGGAATGCTTTAATGTGATAATGTTTGAGCGAAAGCTTATCATGTGATCCAGGACAGTACTACTGGTCCTCAAATTAAAGCATTACTATTATGGGGAAATATTATACAGCAGTTGGAGAAGAAATTCTTGTTAACATATGAAATCCTGGAGACTGCAACTAGTGAGTAATAATAGCTGAATCCTCCTATGTTGTGTAGTTATTTGATTTTGGCTGCACAATAAAATTATAATTTCTACAACTATTCTAGATGAACTGCCAAAATATCTGAAGTGCCATCCCACAATCCCCAGTGAATTAATTTTCAAATACAATACAAAGGAATGGTCTAAATGATGGGGTTGGGAACATTATTACCTCATCCTATCTAGAAAGTGACTCACCATTCGCCTCCATACAAGACTTTGCATGTGGCCAGAAGCAAAGGATTATTTCTGACAAATTGGATTGAATTATATGACAGAACTGGAATTTACACACCAGCTTGTAGCCTGTTGATGAACAGTTGAAAAATGCAAAGGAATGTAAGGGAACAGGCAGCATTCTTAACAAATTGCCAAAGAGGGAATGCTGAATGCAGAAGCACAAACCCTGGGTAAGCTTTTTTTCAGTAGGCCTCCAGTGCAGGCTGGTCTTCAAGATCTACAGGTTTTCTGGACATGAGGTTCCTGAGGGATCTTCTGCTGAATGTGTCATCATCACTTGTATGTGTGCCTCCCACTTTCTCTCTTGCTTTCTTCCTTCCCTGTTTTGATCTTACCTATCATCCTGTGCACCTCTGTTCAGTGACATTTACTTAACAAACTCCCAAACCCGTTACTGTCTAACCCCATTTCCATTAGTCCGCAGCCTATCTCAGCTAATGCACTAGCTAATCGAGCCCCACCCTGAGCATCTTGTGTGATCTCCAGCCCATAGCCTTGGCTCAGAGGAATGGCACATGGCCTATGATCTGCCAGTTTCATTTCTTTCTTTTTTGTGTTAAGGATGCACCCATTTTTTTGCACCAAGAGCCCACAGTCCGGATCTCTCCCTATAGATCAATCTATATCCGAGCTATGAATGAGTCTCAATATGTATTCTGTGAATGCCTTTACACTGTGCAGTGCTGTGATGCATGCTGCATGCTGCATGCTCCTTTTGCATGCTTCTAATCTTGCACATTTGACAAAACTTGCTCTTGGTCAATGGTTGAATGCATTCTCCTTGAACCCATCCCTTTACTGCTGCTGTCTGCTGCTATCTTGAAAAGATGGGGCTTTGTGTTACTTTACAAGTTTTACTTTAAAATACAGACACAACCTGAGCTCTGAGGGGAGAACTCTGTGGGAGTTAGAAGATGGAATTCATTTGAGAATGGTAGTAAAGCATCATGTGAATTCTAGTGAGGATCCTGAAAAGTATTCTTGAATTTTGTCAGCAATTGTGGGAAAAGTCTAGAAGCAGAGCTGTGAGTATTGTACTCTATAGTTTATAGAGCGGCAGAATCTAAGGGTTAAAACAGAAGTCTAAAAACAATTTCAACTCTGCTAAAAACAACATAATATACTTTAGACAACAGTAAGCATTGGTTTCTACCAAGATTTTATAGTCTAATACACAATCCTAGCTACATTAATGTGAGAATAGATTCCAAATATTGTTATGGAATGAATTTTCCAGCCACATGCTTCATAGTCAGTTGGACTTTTATGTAATTATTATGTAAAATTATTTGTAACCAAATTTCCACATGGCTGATGGAAAATCCATAGCATCTGTTCATAGAAAATGTTGGGTGAAAGAAAAATGAAGGAGAACAGTAGTTCATTAGTATGGATAATCTGAATAATAGAGACAACACAGGAAAGTCTCTAAGCTCAGAGTTCTCCCCAAGGCTCTCATATTCCTCTCTGCATGACAAAATGGAAAGTGAAGGAGATCCTAGATTCACACATTTCTGCTTGAATTTTCCAGAGATTACTACGAATGGATTTACCTGTGGCAGATGACAACACGGTCCATTTCAATTCTACCCTTATGGCATTGATCAGGACTGCCCTTGACATCAAGATTGCCAAAGGCAAGTGCCATTTCCATAGAGCCAGGTATTTTGCTGGCAAATGAAAGTATTGTGGGAAATGAGATTAAGTAAAGCACATTTTCAGATACTAACACTAATCTTTTTTTTTATTGAAAAACACTACAGTTAAAACAAACAACACACAAGACAAATAAAATAAAATAGAGAGAAAAAAAATTATACAAAAATACAGAAAATAAAACATTGGTCCTCTGTAGAGATACTCTGTAAAGTCCTCTTGTGGTTATATTCAGTTTATTCTAATTTGATGATAGTCCAAGTAATCCAAAAGAGAAAAAAAGAAGGTTTTTCAGTTACGTTTGTAAAGTCCATAATTGTATTTATCAATCCATAAGTCATTTCCTTTCTGTTGTCTCTGACGATTTATCGTTTAGCAGTCCAATCATAAAA
>JANHFM010007119.1:114765-131891 GCA_032468115.1 Grayia smithii
TCTAATAAATTGGAACTTTGAGGAAACTCAAGCCTCAGAGTTTTATTTCATTGGGGGTGTTCCTTGGAACCCTGACAGTTGCTTCCTGAAAGGGCCCACATGCCTTTGTTCCTCTTTTAAGTCTTATGGGAGGGGCCAATCATCTCCAAGCCCTACTCCTGAGTCGTTCCTTTTGTTTTAACTGTTCTTGCCTTATGGCAGCTCTGTGCATGCGCACACTGGGAACAGGCTCCCCCTTTTCCTTTGCCTCGCTGAGGTCCAACTCTGGAGGCTCTGGAGGAAGCACATACCTCCCAGATGGCCCTTTCTCTGCCTCCAACGCAAAGCCCTCGTCCGAGCCTTCCCAACCTCCTCACTATCCGACTCTGTTGCCAGCTCCGCAGGCTGCCGGCGGACCACAGCATCCGGCCCACGGGCAGACGGTTTGTCAAGCCTGTACTAAGTCATCAACTTAGATTGACATACCTTTTCCTCTTCCCTTAGGATGATGAACAATATTGAAGTTAAAACCTTCTGAAATGTCCTCACTTAGGCTACACTTCACCGCTGATTAATTGTAATATGAGAGGGATAGAACAGAAAACTACTCTAATATGCAGGAGTTTTCTGGGGTGCTTAGCTACTGAATTGCTTCTTGCTGATTTAGAATAGAATAGAATAGAATTCTTTATTGGCCAAGCGTGATTGGATACACAAGGAATTTGTTTATGGTGCATATACTCCCAGTGTACATAAAGAAAAAAAATGCGTTCATCAAGAATCATAAGATACAACACTTAGTGATAGTCATATCAAATCATACTAGGAAACAAAACAATATAAATTGTAGAGATACAAGCAACAAGGTTATAGTCATAAGTGGAAGGAGATGGGTAATAGGAAGGATGAGAAGAATAATAGTAATTATTAGTAATAGTAATAGTATTAGTAATAATAATTATTATTAGTAATAATAGTAATAGTAAAAGTCTTAGTAAATAATTTAGTAAATAATTTGACTGTGTTGTGGGAATTAGTTGTTTAGCAGAGTGATGGCATTCAGGAAAAAGTTGTCCTTGTGTCTAGTTATTCTGGTGTGCAGTGTGTGCAGTGGTGTGCAGTGCCCTATAGCATCGTTTTGAGGATAGAAATGTTACTCTGGAAGAAAAGCAGGACTTTGTATGCAAAGCATAAAATTGTTATAACAGATCAGAATATAAAGTTGTCTTCCTGTTCTTCTTCTTCCTCCTCCTCTTCCTTCTCCCCCCCTTCTCCTCCTCGTGACTTGCAGGAACAAATCCCTGCAGTTTACTGTTTCATAAAATATTCCTATTAGATTTACTATTCAAGGCTATATTGTACTGCACCTCATTATGTGATGGTTTATATTCGAAGTCTGAATAACTGGACTTTCCCTTCCAAATAGCCATTGGGACGATTGGTGTAGTATCTCAGTATAGAACTAGTTGAGAGAATGCCACTGGTCAAATATTTTGAGACTTAAAGACTGGAGAATTGCTAATTTGTAGCACTAAGCTGGAGGGTGATGTTTTTTGTTTTGTTTTGTTTCTTTTATTTTGCAGCTACTGACTTGACAGTTGGGAAAATCTATGCAGCCATGATGATCATGGAGTATTACCGCCAGAGTAAAGCTAAGAAGCTGCAGGCCATGCGGGAGGAGCAGGTATGTGAAAACTGTAAATGTAAAAAAAAAATGCGCCACCGTTCCCAAATCTGAAAACGATGGTGAATGATTTTTTATGCTTTCTATTTACAGCAAATCATGTGTACTTTAAAATAATTTTAAGATTTTAAAAAGAAAGTGATGTTTTTGTTCAGTGATTACTCCTAAGTAATTCTTGTTACATGTTAGGTTACAATTCAACCCACTAAATGCAATTAATTGAGCATTTCTGGAGTACAACAAATCTTGGACAGGTTTGCAGTGGACCAAATTACATTTCACAAAGTGCTACAGCCTGGCTAGGAAATTCCATCATTTGTGTGTATGCTTGTGTGTGTGTGTGTGTGTGTGTGTGTGTGTGTGCAAATCCATATAATTTTATATCCATCTTTAATTAAATGTTTTAGAGAGCCAAGAAACTCCACCAACAGAGATGCACAATATATAAATAATTTAAAAGTTCTTTCTAGTGACTGTTTGAAGTTATGACGTAATAATAATTGTGATTCTCTGTTTGCAATTTATGAGTAAAATCTGCTTAGAACTATTATTTTCATATTCTCAAGTTTACAAAGTTGGAAGGCAAACAGTAAATCATTTGTTCTAACAGTTTTTCAAGTGATCAGAAATTTACTGATGGAAAAACAGGTGATCTGATGATGTCTAGATTAGAAAATATCTCCAAGTTTTTAAAATATTTGTATCATCTTGTTCCCTTTAGAATCGGACACCACTTATGTTCCAGCGCATGGAACCACCTTCTCCATCCCAAGAAGGTGGTCAAGGACAAAATGCCCTTCCTTCCTCTCAATTGGATCAAGGAGGTGGAATGTGAGTCCTAGTTTATATAGGACAGTTCCATCCATACAGAAACAAGTACTTCAGATGACACATTTACTGAACCATTGCTACTACTAGTGCATTAGAAATTAAATGAATGGTTAATTCTCTGTCATTGGAGACAGGATCATAGTCAGTAAATCTGTGCCCTACTTTGAGGACAAAACATTCCATCAATGACATCTACAAAAAGGATTTGACAGATGACAATATGAAATTTTGTAAAGACATTACCAATCACTGTAGGACAGAGACTGGAAGCTCTTTTGTAACTGAGAGCTACATTTTCATTTTGCAATATTACTCAGCCTTCAAAAGCCACATAGGGCATGGCAACTGACACAATGCTATCACAATCACATTGCTATTAACATCAAGAAAATCAGAGATGCACTTTTGTAGTCAATAAAGATAGTCAGTTTCCCATTACAAGCAAGTTTTGCTATGCCCCTCCCCAGTCTTCCAGCCTTTTTTGTGAAGATGATATGATGGTACAATACACTGGAAAACACAATGGTCACTCTTTACCTTCTAGACTAGCAGTATAAATAGAGCCACTTACATTGCTGGAATATCAACACAGATCTGGAAAAGTAAGGGCAACTTAAAGGTGTTTGTATTTTATTTACACATGAGTTATAAATGCTTGGGGAATGGACAGATAAATAGATTATGATTGTGCACATAGATTCATTACAGTTTGGAAGATATATGGTTGGAAAATGACTTTTTCTATCTATTTCCAGGAGTATACAGGAAGGAGGAATGAAGGAAAGTGAGTCATGGGTCACGCAAAGAGCACAGGAGATGTTCCAGAAGACAGGAACCTGGAGCCCAGAACGGGGGCGCTTAGAGGAAATACCCAATAGCCGGACCAATTCCCAGGTGGTTTGTATGCCAGCAAGGTGTTTGAACTGGCAGTTATCTATCTCTACTTTTTCTTTTTCTTGTCCTTGCTTTTCATGAATCTATAAAGCCAGCTGTATAGCAGATTTTTTCAGAAAAGTTTTGTTTACAGTGAGAAGTTCTATATTCCATCAGATCATAGGACCAAAAGATAGAAATTGATTAAGCCAATATAGATTTAAGTATTTATTTGAGTGACACATAACCACAGTTTATTGTATCACCATTCTAACTACTTTATGAAACTTTGATAGCGCAATACAATAAGTATACGTTGAGTTGCAAACTGTATTTGCGGTGAAAGCAGAATGTTCATCTTTTCCTTTCACTCGACTAATATTGTATGAATTCATCTCGTTTGTGTTTTTAATAGAGCTTCAAAAATAAAACAGACCTTCACAAGCACAATACTCAAACTGTGTGCATTTCACAAGTTTTATTCTGAGAAATCACATGTGCATGTATATGTAAATTTCACTGATGTTCTTGAGGTAATAAGGCAGTCCTATCCTCCAGTCTTAATCCATTAACTATTTCCAGACATTTGCATTAATGTGTCTTGTTCAGCATATAGTAAAAGTTCTACAATAATGTGTAGTGATTAATTGACTCAAAGGGAATATATTAGCAGCTGTAAGATACATTTGATAATAGTGATGGCTATTAACATCTATTCACCTCTTATGGTAAAGTCATCTCACAGCCAACATTCTGCATTAATGTATCATCCCACATACAGGTATTCCTCAATTTACAACCATGATTGACCCTACAATTATATAGTCTTTAGTCAAGTTGGTTGTCAAACAGTCACTATGTGACCATGCCTGATTCTAAGACTTCTTTTGCAGTTGTTGTAAAGCGAATACCATGGTCATCCAGTGAACACTATGGTTGTTATATAAATCCCTTGTCTGCACTGGGCTTCTGGCAAAAAAGTCATAAATTGCAATCATGTGATTCCAGCATGCTTCAAATAGCCATAAATGTGGGCCAGTTGCCAAATACCCAAAATGCAATCATATGACTTTGATCAGCACTTTGAATTCATAAATAGCCCTTGGGAGGTCTATCATAACTTCAAATAGTCACTAAGTGACTGGTAGTATGTCAAGGACTATCTCTATATATTACTGATTGTGTCAGGTCCTTACAAGACCTTACAGATTGCTTATGTATGGGAGAGGATTGTGTTGTTATTAATACTAAGAGATTATTGACACATCCTCAAAATAGCTTCATAATTATTCTACTGTACACTTTCTGTGAAGAATCTGGAAGTGGCCTTAGGCTACAAACCTATGGATTTAGGAGGTTGATTCCAAATTAGGCTTTTATTCCACAATTGCTCTACTTGTCAGACATCTCCTGGCTCATGTGAAAAACACTCCAGGAATGTATTTCCTTGGATATATAGGACCAAGTTGGGAACAGATATATTTAACCACCTTCAGTGCTGGGAAGGTAATCAAATTCATATTGTAATTAAAACCAAGAACTTTCAAGGATTGGAAGAATAGGAATTGAGCCACAATGTCAACTAACCAATATAAATTCCATCCTAATTAGATGCTTGAAATTAATAGATAAATCCAACTGTATTGTTTAAAATTAGGTAAATTAAATTAATCATCATCATAACATAGAATATTAACAAGGAAAACCTGGGTATTTAATTCCATGAAAAAAATATTATCATTTTATTTTAAATATTTAAATGGTTTACATTACATTGAATGTAATCAGTAGTGGGTTGCTCCCGGTTCAGCCTGGTTTGCGCGATCCGGCAGCAGTGACGGTGTGATGTCACCGAACCGGTTCTCCGCACCCGGGAGCTGGGCCCACCCGTGTGCCTGTACTTACTTTTTTTTTTCCTTGGATAAAAACATGAAAGAAGCACTCTGTGCATGCGCAGAGTGCTTGTTTTGAGTTTTTTTGAAGAAGAGTAGTTAGTGCGCATGTGCGCAGTGTGCACTGATCACACCCAGAGCGCATGCATGAAGAGAACTGGTAGTAAAGGTAAGTAGAACCCAGCCCTGAATGTAATGGTTTAATTTACATTAAATGGTTCTAATGTAGGCATTGCTCTTTAAGTAGCAGTCTTGATTCAAAATTTATGTGTCGCCTTGTAGTGAAATGGGTAGCAAATACATTTAATAAATAAATAAATAAATATTAATTCTTCTTCACAAATCCAACAGCATTTTCCTCCATTTCTTTACATTGTATTTTACCTCCCTAATAAATTTTGAACAGTTCTTATCTATTAAACTGGATATTTTCCTAGGGAAAGTAGTAACTATTGGACAATTATATACAAACTCAATTTTCTCTACAACCTTTTTTACTTTTCTACTCACTGGCATCACATTTGATTTACTCCAGTTTTTTGTATTACTAACTTTTACAAATTTACATAAAGATAGTAAACATTGAAAAAAAACACCAAAATATAATCTCAATAAAATAACATTTTATTGATATTCAGCTAAGCTCATTTCTTTAATTTCATCAGAGTGTCTTACTGGCCATACTAGTTTATAACACAAAATTAAAAATTAATAGAATTGAGAAACATTCCTACTGAGTGCTCTCTGAGCTTGGCTGTTTTCTTGCAGGCGTTTTATTACCTAAACTAGGTAACATCATCAGTTCTAGTTCTGAAAACAACCAAGCTCAGAGAGCAGCAAGGACCCCCCATTTCAACCCTCAGCTACAAATATTCTCCTTTATTAGAACATTTCTAACAAATTCCCTAGTTCCCAAATTCCCATCTTAACCACTACTAAAATAACCACATTGCCAGTTATGAATAGATAGATTAAGGTAGTTAATTATAATAAAAGAAATAAATTATATAGGAAATCTAAACTTAGATATAAGTTTGATTAGACCCATATGAAAAGCTTTTTCACATCCAAAGAAGCTAGCAGTATATGTAGATGAATCTTATTTGCATACAAAGCTATTATATCAAATAGAATTCATATATACCATATATGCAGGTAATAACTATTGAAATCTCACAAATGTAGTTGCAAAATCTAAGCAACAACTTTTGACATAGATATCAAATGAAGCACGTTGGTAAGACCCATAACAGGCTTCATAATTTCAGTGATGTAAGCTTAATATATATAACACTAGCAGCAGTTTATTTTTGAGAGGAAAAAAACTAAAATATCCCCAGATGTATAGAACATGCTTCTTAATTTTTTATAGCAGTTTATGATTATCCCATCTAATCTAAGGGATTTTCCAGATGTCATTGTGTAAATAGAAGATAGTGAGAGTCCCTGTATTGCTTACATATGGTCCTTTTCTGAAGCATTTTGGAGATATGATTTAGCAACAACTAAGTAATTTTTAAAATTTACAGTGTCTCTTTAATAAACTAATATTTACTGTGCAGTTTATTATTTCTGTTTCTCCCAATTTCCCAGCTGTTGAAAAGAATAGCATTTCTTCTATTTGTTTCTTATGACTTCTGGTCCTAATATCCTCCTTGTCTAATTAAGTCTGTAGAGATGCGGGAAATGGCAAAAGATGGCTACTCGGATAGTGATCAGTATTTACCCATGGAGGGTCATGGAAGAGCTGCCTCCATGCCACGACTGCCTGCTGAAAACCAGGTGAGGGTTTTCTTTTTTAAATTTGTGCCCTGTTTGAGCTTGAGTACTAAGATAACTTCCTCATCTAAGCATCCTCTTGTTTCTAAGATTGTCATTGTCTTTGACAAGTATTTGTTCACTTAAGGAGACAGTGATGCTAGGGCCTGTACTGATGCAAAATGAAAGAATGTTTCCCAACCTTCCTGTCCTGTTCTCCAGATAAGGACTGCACACAATCTTTCCAGGCATTATCATCATGCTGTGAACACTTTGCTCTTAAATCAGAAATGAAATGAAAACACATTTCCAGCTGTGAGCCAAACAAATGTTTCCCAAAAGACAATCAAGATCATTTTATCCAGAAAGGTTAGGGTTACTTTTCAACATGATATTTCATTTAAATTACACTTGAAAAAGACATGATGTCATAACATAAATGTAAAATTAAAAGATATTTCTTCAGATATTTTTTTATAATAATACATTTATCCATTTAGAAAGCGGTATATGAAATACGCTGCCCATTGCACATCACAGCATCTATTATCCTTTAGGACTCTCCCATCCCACTTAGTCATGGGCATCATGTTGACAAGGTTGAGGGGCAGGTATAGGTTGGTTTTTTTCCATCTGTGGCTGAAGATGTCCATATATCAATACTTCTTCCTTTTGACTGTAGCTCTTGGACTCTACCTCTCATTTTGATCTCATTAAATTCATGGAAGATGCCTTTTTCTCCTAAGCTAGGAGATTTGTGATATTGCTGCATAAATGTAAACTCCTCTAAAATACATTATTGCAAGTGTGCTTTACTTGCATCAGAAGTTAACTCTATCCTGATGTATTTATCCACAGATGATGGAAAAACTAATATAACTCCTATTAATATCATGAAGCCAGCATTCCTTGCTACCACTGCCTGAAACTCTACAGTATTCCTCTCCCAATATACCAAGATTTCACCTTAAGCAGGGAAGTCCTTGGATTCTTTTACAGCCTTCTATTCTTAAGCTGGTGATCAATGTAAAAGGACCAAGCAACCCAGAAGATCCAGCAGAGACAGAAATGAATGTGTATTCTCAGTCTTGGCAAACAGAAGGGCATGATGAGAGGTATACATCTGCAGACACTTTGCCCTGCCTATACTCCAAAGCTACTGTTACCTGTTCAACTATCTCTAGGATGCATTAACAGTCTGCAAACATTGAGAAATTGGTACACACTGCTTTCAATTTGCATCAATAACTAGTGCCCAGTAATTGGTAATATTTACTCCAAACCACATAAGTAAGTTCTCTAATAACAAACTAAGCTCATATTGTAGCCAAGAATTAAAACAGTAAATGATGGGGGCAAGCTGTGTTTCTTAAGAAATATTTTTTAAAAAAATTACTACCGGTAATTTAACAAAATAAATAAACAAATCTTACTGCAAGAGATATGAGTGTGATCCAAGGTGAAAAAAATGCCAAATTTCTGTCATAAGAAGAATAAAGGTGTTTAGATATTTATTTATTTATTTATTTATTAGACTTATCTCCTGCCTTCTATTCAGAAGCCAAAACAGCATTCACAGTACTCCTTTCTCTAATTCTCTCACAAGCGCCCTTATGGGCTGCCTTCTTTTACTTTTATGTAATGTCCAATGGAGCATCCTATAATACCTGGGGACTGCAAATTACGTTTCGCTTGGCTCATATACCTGCTCTGCTGCTGTCCTATGATGGTTTCACCCAGGTTTAACACCTCAGTAATAAATTTTTTTGTTGCCTTTGGCATCCTTGGTTGGATGCACAAATTCTACTCTAATGGTACTGTGAGCAAACTTATTTTATTCTACTGGTTTGTAGAGGGTTGTTTTGTTATGCTAGTCATGTCCCCTCTCTCTGCATCTTTAATGGTGAGTGGAGGAAAAAGCTATAGCTGTCAAAAAGCTATCATGTTTGAGAAGCTACCTGGATATGGCCTGTCACAGCACAGCTCCTATTAGAGTAAAGGCTCTGACCTTCAGCAGCTTTTGTCCCGCTAACAATTTTCTCTTCCTGATCTGGCATGCAGCATGTGTTATAGTAGCAAACTTTATAGGTTCTGATGCAATCTCAGCAATCAGTGTTGTGCTAGATTGAGGGTGGGGAGGGTGAAACAACGAGCTTGAGTATGGGGGCTCTTTTGCTAAGCATGTGCCAAGCAGCAGTCGCTCTTAGCATGCTCTGCTATGTAGAAGCATTTATTGTTATACCAACAGGCTAAGCATCTTTATGTTTCTGTGTATATGTGTGCAAGTGAGAGCTTGGGCATACTGTTATTTGAAGAAATTGCTCAAAGTAAGTGTACCATCTGCAACATTTCTTGCACAACTATACTTCTTGCTTCCTGCAGGAGGGACTACATCTTAATTTGCAAGTATCTCAAAGAGTCAGAATTTGATGAAAAAGTCAGCTATGGCAACCTAACTACAAAACGGTGGCATTGCCTTTATAGTGCAGACATAATGATCATATTAACAGTCTTTCCCAACTTGATAGATAGGTTGGAATCTGGACTACAGTTCATGCAATGTCTAGTCATCATATAGCAATCATTGATACTGGCTGAATATAATAGGAATCACTGCCCAGTCCATCTGATATGTATCAAAGTGTTCACAGAATTCAGCAGCCTTCAAAATGACAAAATGTTGCCGTGCAAGCGTCTCTCCTTACATATGTGCTTGTGACATCACAACACCAATTCTAAAGGAAGGGAGTTTGTGTCACAATGGCATGTACTTGCTTCATTGTTTACCCACTCCTGCAGTTGCCTTTGATTTGTACTAGATTGGTAAAGGTTCCCACCATGATGATCTCTTGACAAAAGAAAGCTGTCTTGGACAAACTGCATTTTAATTTAGAATAGCATTTGATTTTCAGTATTCTCAGCAGAGGGTACCTCATTAAGAATACCATAATACTGCATATTAAGAAAATATAGGAGAAAATCTTAACACTTTGATTCAGTACTAGTACTGGATTAATAGTGCCTGCAATGTTCAACAGTAGTCTAACCAGCTCCTAGAGGAGTGTTGCTTTCTACACAACCTAATCATGGGAACTACGGTGCAAAACAATAAGTCCTGTTTGTAGGGAAGGCAGCAAATGGTATTGATTCTCCTTTGCCCTCTTCAATGAGCTTTGCTTCAGATCACCAAATCTCAGAAACAGAGAGCATTAAGGGGACAGAAGATGAATGTTAAATGTTTCGCAGTGACAGCTCAAAGTAAGGCTCAGCCAAGTCAACTCAAACAGATCATAATGTTTCTAAGCAAATGTAATACTCGGTGATAACTACCACATCACCACACTGCCTATATTTTATCTTCTCAAGTTTGGTAATTCTGTTTCTTTAATAACACATGCGTGTTCCTTTTTTCCTTGCCCAATGATGTCATTAGAATTCTTGATCATTTGGTGGTGTTGCCTTTTCTCTTATGTCATGGCTTCAAGGAACCATAAGAACTCCATGACAGCCCTATTTTTCCTCTGGCTAAGATGAGTCCTGGACATTGCTATAGAATTTTTGTTGTTGCTATTGTTCTTTGGATTTTTTTGTAAGAATTAAAGGAAACTAAATAGTTACTGCTGGTAAATACTTATCCAACATATAATGGAGGGTTGACTCATCATGTAGTTCTGTTGAATTGACACTTTGTAAACAATGCCCATACAAAAACTATATTGAAAAGGCTGATGCTAATCAAATGAATACAGTTTTAGATTCTATTATTATCTTATTTAAATTATTTACTTCAACCTTTACCCTAGGGAGTGTCTTTAGTGACTGCATTTACAAATTCTCCTCAGAGAAAGACATGAATAGTTCTATTTTTCTATTCCAAATAGAGTAGCTTTTGAAATATTCCGTTGAAGATACTAATCACATTTTGCAGCTGGACTTACTTCAGTGCCCTCTGAAACTCAACAGGCAAGGACATATTCTCCAACAGGCAAGGAGATACTTTCCAAATACTTCTTCCACTATTTCTACCTCAGAAAAATAGTAGAGACCGGAAAACTCAAGCTCTTGCATATGTTCTTCATTACTTCATTTTTTGGGAGTGGGACTTTGAATTAAATTTTTAGGGCTTTGAAATCATTCAAACTATATTAAGAAGTTTTACAACAGAGATATTTCTTTTAAAAATTGCCCAGAGCCATGCAGGTGATATGGGCAGTATAGACATTAGATAGATAGATAGATAGATAGATAGATAGATAGATAGATAGATAGATAGATAGATAGATAGATAGGATATTGAAAATTACAGATACACCGGCAAGAGGCTACACTCTTTTAACCGTCTTAATTTGCTCTAAAGTATCATTTTGTCTTTGGCTTGTTAGGATCATACCATCTTAATACTTAATACAGGTTTCTTTAATTTTGTTGCTGTAGTCACCATAAAGTTCAAAATGAGCTTCAAGATCTTCCTACATTCAGTATAACAGTTTTCAGCTCAGGGACGTTTAATTCATCTCCCTGAAATCTTCTATTTTACTACTCTAGATATTCAAATAAAGCACTGAAAAATCCACCTAGTGGAGATATTTGTGAGAGTACTACTACTGGTCAAACTAATAATAGTGACAGAAAAAAATAGGGGTGATTAATTAAAATGCAGTTATCAATGAAGAAAATAAAAGCATGTACTTGCTATTTTCTCAGTTTATGACCGTCTGGAAGAAGTCTCTTTCTTAACTTCCTCTTTTATATTACCATCACCATCAATTGCTGGTACAGTGAAAGACTGTTTTGGTCAAAACAGCATGTTCAGGAATCACTAGATTACTTGGTCCCAGTCTTTTTCTACCATGGCAAGTCTTCTCCCCCCCCCAAAAAAAATTATGCTATAATACCTAACAGTATTTAAATCTGCATCTATACACTTATCCATGTATACATGCAAATGTATATGTATCTTTATTTCTCCTTTTTGGAGGAGAGTTATGGAGGTGCTACTTTATATAACCTTTAAAAGGAAAATGGTTATTTATACAGTTCCGACAAATAAAACAGCCCTTCTGTTGGTTAGAGACAATTCAAGAATTGGATCACCCAAAAAACACCCATGGGAGCAGACTCTACCAACCTTGCCTACTAGATAAATCCGGCAGTATAATCATTCATATTTTACTTATTAGTTCCTTCCATCAAACAGTAGCTCTTTCATCAATCTATCAATATTTTGATAGGATATACCGGTAAATAATATTTCAAATCCAAACAAATAGTATATAAGCAATGGATTTTCCTATGTTTAATTTTTCAACATCTTTTTGTTTCTGATTTTATAAATGTTCTATTTCTACTGATCAACCCCTGCTTACTGATTTTCTGTAGTTTCTGAAGCAAGAATCTGCTTCTCTTGGGTTGGACTGGAAACACTGAAATAGAAGAAATGGGAAAATTCAAAAACTATGGGCTGGAGTATTTGTCCATGTTTGGTTTGTGCATAATGTTGCAGCTTTTGACAGTGGCTGACGGTTCCAATGGCTGGGGCTTGTTGCGGCATGTTTGGGGCAAGATATGGGGCCTTGCTGTTATTTCTGCTACTCTGCTCAGCTCAGCATTACTCAACTCATCCCTTCTGAGACTGCCTGTCCCTTTGTGGTGTTGTCTAACCCTGTCAGTTTTGGTTGAAGTAATCAAAGGAAGAGATGAACTTTTCAGCACTGCGCTAGACTGGTTTTATGCATAAATATGACATTAACTTGACTATTCTTTCCTTACACTCCCACCCCCCCACCTCCACCCCTTTACAGTACTATATTCTAGTTTCTCCTCCCTTTCCCTTGGTCCTATCCTTCCCTATGCTTTTATATTTATTTCCTTCTCTCTCTTTCTTTCCCGTTTCTGTGTGCACCGTCTTGTATGGCTGCGACAGAGGAGGAAGGCGCGACCGCGAGGGAATAATCTCAGTGTATGTACTGCAGCCTGGACTCCTGGTTCTATGCGCTTGCTGGCTCCAGTTCCCTTCCCCTGGGTTCCTCAAAGTAGCAAGCTGCCAATTTTATGTGTCCATCTAGTCTTACACACACCTTTCTTTTCTACTCTTTCAACCTTAAGCCCACATGGTGACTTTCCTCATTGCTACATTGTGCTATACGGGCACATCTTTCTCTCCAGTCCATGATTCTGTTGTCCTTATGTCTACATTAGGCTTTCTCATCAATTACTCTTTTATTCTCTGTTCCTTCCCTCTTCCATTATCTCTGCTTTTAACCATGCTCATTATTCAATTCCTGCCTCTGTGGTCAACCATGCTAGCTTCAGTAGTCACTAAATAGTTCTCTAAACCCCCTAGTTGAATGGCAAATGAATTTTCTGTGACTACCGTAGTTGAATGAAAAGTTGGGACAGGGAGCTTCTAAGCTAGATCAGATTTTTATTTTGTTTATTGAGCCTAATTGCATAGCTCCATCTCATCCCACAATAATTCAGGTATTCTAACCAAGGTTCTATTCCTCCTTCAACTTTCTACCTTAGAAGGCATGAAGAAACCCGTAATTGCACCAGCCAGATTTTCCTCCCCTTACGAATAACTTTACTAGTGACTAGTCTGTGGCATGTTAAAAGATTTTATAGTTCAAAATCCACTTAATCATACACATCTTAAACACAGTTGTCAGTAGTATCACAATCACATATCTGGACAATAATACAGTATGCTAAAGCCACTTTTCCAAGAATTACCCCATTAATTCCACTGGAAATTCTTTTTCAGTGGATATCCATATGATTTTACTATATATCTCTTCAATTTTAAGATGGCATAAGATCTTGTTTATTTTTGTCCCGTAGATGCCCCCATCAGCTTTTACCATTTTCTCTATTTTAATTTGGAGAAGAAACAGTTAATACCTGAAACAAAACCTATTTGTTCTTCTCACATTTTCAATAAATCCTGAATCCTAGAACATGTGCCTTTCTTTCTTGTGCAAGATGATTAGCTGCGCATTTGTAGTTGAGGAATCAGAAGTACATTTTGCCAGTCCTTTCATAACCCTTCACTGTACCCAGTCTACTGGTTTTTTTTCTTCACCACAATAATTCTAGAGCAGGGGTGTCAAACTTGCGTTGTCATGTGACATATTGGGACTTTCCCCCTTTGCTAAACTAGGCATGGGTGTGGCCAGCGTATGACGCATCCAGCCCACGAGTCATGAGTTTGACAGCTCTGCTCTAGAGACAGAAGTGAGAGCATTTAGATATAATGAAAGTTTCCCTTTGTTTCTATAATAAGTTTGGGACATGGAAGACAGAACTGCCAAGGAAAATGAAGATGCAGCATTGAGTTTTTGATCCCTCTATTGTATGTGTAAACTCTGCAGTTGATACTTGGCTTACATTGCCTTCACTTGGTGAATTGATAGCATAATAGATATGACATGGCCACTAAACATTAACCCCCAAAATAATTCTGTGCAGTGAATCTATAGATGGGAGTTCTTCCAACTAATTATTTTCCTTATTATTATGACTCTAATACAAAGAAAATGCTTCAGAATTCCTAACATATAAGTACCAAACATCACTCTAACAGGGACAACAAGACTTATAAATTTTGTTTGAGCATTTTCTTCAGATAAGTTTAGGATGGATAGTATGCCTATTCTAATTCAAGAATCATAAGCTATTCTATAAGTAACCATTATGTAACTGAAAAAAATAATCTGTTATAAAATTATAGCTTTAGAGTGATAATCTCACTGAAGATTATATATGATAACATGAATATTAATAAGATTGGCATGTAAGTTTAAAAAGGAGTATGAAATTATACTAGTTAACAGTTTTTTTCTGACACAATGTTGAATATCTCAGGAAAAAATAATTTAGGTTTACTGGTATGGGTGTTAAATTAATTGGATGAATTCTGCACAGAAAATTATAATTAATATTTTAGCGGTCCTAAAATAAAACAGAATGAAATTAAATGTTGGGTTGGAAAATTCAGCTGTGAAAAAGATGTATTTATGACTCTGCATTATATCCTTACTAACTTTTATGAAAGAATTGTAAATCTATTTCCCTAGAACAGTTCCCCAAACAAGCTAGTAATGCAACAGAAACTTCTGGAGTCCCTTCTCAGCTATAGAAATCTTAGTCCTTTGTTCCTGAAAAAATCAATATTTTTATTTTAGGATGTGCCACTGAATGACTGAAATGCAATATAGGTTTACAGATTAGGTATTGATAATGCAGTTATCTCTGTCTTCTGCCTTTATTAACTTATTCTACCATTCTGTATTACATTTTTAATATAGTTGTAAAGTTCTGTCATATGCTCTCTTTTTCATTAAGTTTACCCATGAAATTGCCATTTTGGAAGTGAGACTGCTGTTCTCATTTCCTGCATCCCATTAGGAATGGACATAACATCTTGAAGGAGAAAAGCTTGTTCACTTGTAGCTGATGTTCTTTAAAATAAATCCCAATCCATTTTCAGCCCTTTCCCCAGACATTCATTGTCATGTCTTTCCATCGGTCTCAGAAAACTATCCAAAAAACTTATTCTAAGTTGCAGTTTACAAAGGAGGTTTTAGCAACTCTGCAATCTTTGTTTGATTATTTACAATTGTGGGTCACCATGCACACCAGTCCTGTGTTTAGGAGACAACCACAACAGTTTTCTGTTGGGAGAGGCTTCTGGTTGCATATGCATCTGTCCCTCTAGGTGGGAAAAAGGGAAAGACATCAGAAAGTACAGCAGTTACAAGTGAGTAATTTCTCTTTCTTTTTCTTTTCCTCTGTGGATCAGAAACAGCTGAATAGTAAGGAGGCTGTGATTTTGGGTTTTCAGGAAGACCTGAGCCTAGAACTTCAAGATTCTATTTCGAAGCCTGGTATTACTTGTTCAAAACAGTATAAGGAATCAGGAAATTGATTTTTCTGGTATTTCAAGGACAAATAGATCTAAGCAAATTCTTTCACTGTATCATAAAGGAAAGTAATGTTAGTTCTTTCAGGATGATGATTGCTTGTCCAGTTGATCTTTGCTCTGCGTAAACATAATGATGGAATACACTGTAAGAAATACATTTTGAGATTAAGACACATTGTTGATTACTTTAGAGTAGAATATTCTCTTTCCCTAAAATTTAGCTAGACTATGCTTAAAACATAAAACAACAACAGAAATATAGTAACAGGCATAGTAAATCCAGTCTTGTATGATATTTGAGAACAATTAATCAGTGGAATGGCTTGCCTCCAGAAATTGTGAGTGCTCCTTAAGTAGAGGTTTCTAAGGATGGGCTGATGTAATTGGAGGGACAGTTCCGCAGACAACCTGGTTACATGCCCTCAAGGATTTTAAAGGTTAAAACCAACACCATGAATTGGACCTGGAAGCAGACTTGCAGCCAGTACAATTTGCAAAGCACACATAATTACCTGCACTGCTGCATTCTGCACCAGTTGAAACTCATGGATACTCCCTCAAAAGTAGCCCTATGTAAAGTACATTATAATTGTCCAATGTGAAGATAACTAGAGCATAAACTGTGAGAAAACCCTTCCAATCCAGGAAATGGTACAACTGGTGCACAACACAGAGCTGGGCAAAGGCCCTCCTAATATGACTGCCACCTGCTCAGGAGCGAAGTTGTGAGTCTAGGAGGCACCCCAGATTGCATACCATGTTTGTCTAGGGCAGTACCACCCCATCCAGAACTTCAGTCGGCATAGTCCTAGAACATGGTTTAATGGGTCTATCTCCCTATAGTATATAGTGGCACTAGAAAAACCCATGGCTAAGCATGAGCAAAGAGAACAAGAAGTCCCCCAGTTTCAGATCACACAGCCACTGCTCCAACAGAAACATCAGATATGGAGCATGACCATTGTCCCATGATGGGCTCTGAATTACCTGGATTAGCCCATGGCCATCATGGTGAATCCAGAATGGTATCAAGCTCCAGAAAGGAAATTAACTATGCAACAATCCTATCTGATCCCCAGAGCCAGTGGTGGGTTGCTCCCGGTTCGGTCCGGTCCGGTTCGCTAGAATAGGTAGCGGTGACGCTGTGACATCACCGAACCGGTTCTAAGCGTCCCGGACCTCCCCC
>JANHFM010007119.1:140000-153339 GCA_032468115.1 Grayia smithii
AACGTTTTTTTGGCGATTTTTCAGAAAATAAATTGTCTGCGCATGCGCGGTAGCGCGGTTTACGCGGGTGCGCGAGCGAAGCAAGCACGTGCGTGCAAATTTCACGCGTGCATGCGCATGCACGCAGAGAACCGGTAGCGAAGGTGGGTAGAACCCACCCCTGGCGTGATCAGCATGTGCACTGAACACACGCTCCGTGCATGCACACAAACCTTTTTGGGGGGAAAAAACTTTTTTTTTCGGGAAAGAAGCGCTCTGTGCATGCGCAGAGCAGAAAACCGTAAGTATGGGCAAGCGGGTGGGCCCAGCTCCCGGCCGCAGAGAACCGGTTCGGTGATGTCACAACGTCACCGCTACCAGATCACACGAACCAGGCCGAACCAGGAGCAACCCACCACTGATATGAACTAGAAAAAGGCTTGTGGTTTGCTTGTTTGTTTATTAAAATTATCTGCTACCCAGTTAACTATCAAGTGAATCTGAGAGGCTTTAGGATGTCTAAATTTAGGTTGCCCACCATAAATCGAAGTGGACAAGAGCAAAAGGGAAATGCCTCTTTGTTGAGTATGGACAAGCACAGGGACTCTGTGCCAACATGTGCCAATATGCTCGCAGAATCTTCCATGGTGCCCCTTCGTCTCCCTGTTTCATTTGATCTATTTTTCCATTATTAAAGATTCTTCTAATTATGAAGGTAAAATTGGGAGTTGAGGTGCTGCACAGTGAAGCCAGCCTATGGCAGTCTTACAAAAGTCTAATAAGCAGAATTATAAAATAAAAATAATGGAAGAGCGCATCGAAATGCTTTGTTTGAAAACAAGGGTAGTAAGGAGCTTGTCAGGAGACTGATGAGCTATTTTGTGCCTCTACATTTTGCTCTAGAATCTGTCAGATGGAGGGCAATGTTCAACTGTAATTTGCAGATATTTGAAAACCTTTATCATTTTTCTCCAGTTTGTTTTTCTTTTCTGTCCTTGGTTCTCACGACAAAATTATTAGTGCAATAAATTGTGATTTCTCTTTTCTTGGGTGCAAGTTATTAAAATGAAAAGTTCTTATGTATCTGGATATGATGTTTCTCCTGATGCAGAAGGGTTAGGTTTCTTTTCAATACGCTGTTGGCTCATTTGGTATTTAGGGACTATAAAGTTGATTCATTTTTCCATCCTTCTGAGGTTGGTAAAATGAGGACTCATATTGTAGGGGTCAATATGCGGACATCGTAAACTGCTCAGATGGTGCTGTAAAGTACTATGGAGCAGTATAGAAGTCTAAACACTATTGCTATTGCTATAAATCTCAACTCTTGTTCTCGTTAGAATTACTCTTAAAGTCACTTTCCTCCTATTTTAATTATTCATTCGAATTTTAATTTCTTCAGTATCATTCAGTTCTCTTCCATCAGCTGGTTTCTTGGTCATCAATACATTATTTTGAAAAGTAATTTTGAATTAAGTTTTGATCAATACTTTCTTTTCAATGAAGATGAAATGGACTCCTATATGTTTTGTGGACAAGGAAAATTTTTACTTTCTGATATTAAAGATATTTTTAAATTTTTATTATCATTTAAGGCATTTATTGAAGCCTTGTGCTGTGTTAGAAGCCCTTTAAAGCTATGTAAAACTAATCGCTGGAACTTATTAATCTTTGGCAAGATGCACAGCCCTGTTTTTGTGGTTTCCTGTACATGGAGTTCTTTTATGTTTGGCCATCCTTACTTTTTTTCCCCAGTATTTTTTAAAACATCCCCCAGATTGCATTTCCTTAAACCAAAAATGAATGACTCTGTTGAGCTAGTATATGCTAATTAATACTATATTCATCATGTTTAATAGATTACTGTAATATTAACATTTGAAAAGGCAAAATGTTAGAAAGATAGAAAACAATTTCTGTTGTAGAAAAAGGACAAAGCTATAAATAAATCCTCTGACATTTTAAATTGACTCCTGGGCTTTGTTAATAGAATCTTCAGTGGTTTAGAATGGAATGTAAGAACAAGGAAAGCATACTTAGTTGTGTTTTAAAAGTTCTAAGGGTTTCTTACTCAAATGATACTGTTAAATGGGATTGTTCAGATTAGGTCTACCAGGTCTCAGCTGGAGAACCAGTTAGGTATACTAGCTAAAAGTACTAGGCTAGAAACCAAGAGATTATGAATTGTAATCCTGCATGAAATCAGCTGGGGGACTTTACGCCAGTCACCCTCTCTCAGCTCTAGGAAGGAAGCAATGGCAAACCGCTCCTGAAATCTTGCCAAGAAAATTGCAGGGACTTATCCAAGCAATTGTCAGGAGACAAGATTGACTTAAAGGCATCCCAAAAAGGTCTCATAATTCTAAAAATGGATTTAGCTATTATGTTATACCAGCATTTTTAGTGGTAGAAACTCAAGAAATTAATCTGACCATCTCACTTCTCTACTCCTGGATAGGAAAAGTATGCACTATAAAATCAGTTCATGACAACGTGAAGATTTTTCAGCAGCCTGAACCTTTTTTAAGGACAAATCTGCAGGAAAGAGGTGGACAGAAAGAATTTTCATTTCAGTATTTATGTAAATAGTATTTCTGTGTGCAAATCTCCAAGGCACTGGGTTTTGCCAGCTTGCTGAATTTAGTTAATCATATTCTCAGATACATGTGCTAACAGATGATTCTACCAGGTGTCAGTAGTGGGCAAAGTCCTGGTGTGTTTTTTAAAAATAATAAACACTTGGGACCCTGGCTTTCAAAGAAAAAGAAAGAAAGATGTCGATTTGGAGTGATATGACTAGGCACATTTTTATAACTTTTTAAAGTGTCTGTATATTCCATTAGCTCTGGTTTATATCACCACATCTCATTAATCTAACCCTGCAAGCAAATTTATGATGAGATTAATCCTGACAAGGAAATATTTGAAGCTTTGATATGGATGTAGAATATGGAGGATAATATTCAGATGAATTTTCAAAGAGAACTTACTACAGTATTTTTTTTACTAGGAACAAAAACACTTGTCAACAATAATTTAAACAGTTGTTTTGCCATTTTATCTCCCAACATTCGAGGCTTACCCTATGTTTAATTTGTCATTTTAAATATCTTTTTTTCATAAATGTAACTACTCTAAATAAGTATGAAATTTATTCACTGGAAACTGTTCCGGTGAAAAGAGAGGAGCTTTGGGATTATCCACACTAACCAATGTTCTGCACAGTTGGCTTTTGGAAACAAGACAGAAAGGAAAAACAGGGATCTCTTAAGCAACATATAACATATGATTCAGCTTCTCCGATTTGAGAACCTTCCCTGAGGTCTTCAGCCAGCACAGTCATAGCTGAAGGTATCAAAGTTTAGGAAAGCTGCAGTGTTGAAGTAATTCAGTTCACAGTTCAACACATCTTGTCTTCTCCCTTTTCTCCATCCTCTTTTTTCCAGGCTTACTTGATCAGTTGTGTATGGAACTGTTATCGCTACATTAATAACAGAAACAACTCTGATGTCCTGGTCTACATTACCACTAATGACACAGCGGTAAGTTTGTTGGGGTTGACTGGAGCTGTGAGAGGTTCCTGGGTTTAGATGAGAAGACCTGTTTTGGATGGCACAAAATCCAAAGGGATGGGAATCTTCAGTAATGCAACTTTGACCAGCATGCTGGTTGCTTTCCTGTGTACTTATCGGGCAATGATGGGTCCTATTATGCTGAGGATATAAGTTTCCCAAGTCAGATATCAGTTTCTCTATGCTCTGGTTTCACCAAGGAAAAATCAGCTAAATTCATTTCTGGAGAAACTTGTCTGTGGTTTTTGGATAATGTGTATTTTGGGACATTAGCAGGGAATGCTTTTGTCTTTCTTTTGGGCTTCCCAGAGATACAGTCTTTTCAATAAGTTCATGTATGTAAGACTTGATTTTAACCATGGCATGGTAAATAGTCCCAAATTAATGTAGTTTCAATACTCCACTTGGTCATGAATCTTAGGTTATAAACCACAGAGGCTCATGGTACATTAAAGACTGGGTGAAACTAGGCTTAATAGAAGTAACTGTGACAGGGATCTTGGAGTCTTAGTGGACAACCAGCTAAATATGAGCCAGCAGTGTGCAGCAGCAGCCAAAAGAGCCAATGCAATCCTAAATTGCATTAACAGAGGTAAACAATCAAGATCAAGTGAGGTACTAATACCACTCTATAAAGCCTTAGTAAGACCACCCCTAGACTACTGCATCCAGTTTTTGTCACCACACTATAAAAAAGATGTTGAGACTCTAGAAAAAGTGAAAAAAAGAGCAACCAGGATGATTAGGGGACTGGAGACTAAAGCATATGAAGAACAGTTACAAGAACTGGGCCTGGCTAGTCTAGTGAAGAGAAGGACCTGGGGAGACATGATAGCAGTGTTCCAATATTTGAGGGGCTGCCACAGAGAGGAAGGGGTCAAGCTATTTTCTAAAGCACCTGTAGGCCAGAAAAGGAATAATGGATGGAAAATGAACAAGGAGAGATTTAACCTAGAAATAAGGAGAAATTTTCTGACAGTGAGAGCAATCAACCAATGGAACAGCTTGCCTTCGGAAGTTGTGGGAGCTTCATCACTGGAGGCTTTCAGAAAGAGACTGGACTGCCATCTGTCAAAAATGGTGCAGGGTCTCCTGCTTGGGCGGGGGCTTGGACTAGATGAACTATAAGGTCCCTTCTAATTCTGTTAATTGTTAAATTATCTAGATAGAAATATATATCAAGGTATTGGCATATAAAATCTCTGTGAGATACACTGCCTGACTGCCCGCACTCCTTAGGTTCACTTGCAGACCCCAATTCCATTGCCAGTTTTAAAATAAAACAATGTCAGTTTACTGAATTTCTGTACATAAAATAAGAGCAAGACAATTATTTTGTCTTTCTTCTTAACCAGCACCAAATTTCCATTTAGCTATCATCATAGCTTACAATTCTGGATAGATATGAACTTGGATCATCTTTGTACAGATTTACCATTTATCCTTCAGATATAGTATTCATTTTTGTTTTCTGTTTTTGCTTTTCTTAAACTAAAAATACTCAATTAATTTGTCCTCCTATTTAATTTGCCTTGGTACACTAATAGTTTTAGTTATTTGTGTACTTTGCCCATGTTATTCTTTTTTTTAACAGCAGGATATCATAAGCTTGCTGTTTTAAAATGAATTCATAAAATCCATTTTTAGAACATTTGGAGTATTGTAAGATAGAGCTTGTGATATCCCAACTGCCAAATATATCCAAATGGCCTGCATCTCCAAGGGTAAACACTTAGGCATTTGTTACATTTATGAGATGGCTTGAGAATTATTCAAATTGTGGGCCTACATATTTAATTTTTGCTCAGAATTGGTTTTATTTTTGGAGCAACAAAAAACATGATTGGCCCTGGATAGAACAAATGGAACCAGTGAGATTCCCTTGCCCAATCTTACCAAATAAATAAATACACTATGATTGACTCCATTGACTGAGAAAATCAATTTGGGCTACCTTTAAAATAGCAATCTTTCTAGTATTCACATCAACAATTGTAGAACAAATTATACCTATCCTCAGCCAGTACTGCAATTTTCAGTTTTAGGGAGACAGCTGTGAGCAGTTTTCATTGTTTTTTCAAGGTCAAATTAGTTCACTTCAATTCTGCAACAGTTCATTGGGTTACTCATGCAAATATATATAAAGTTCATATGCACTGTTTTCAACTTGTAGATCTCAAACATGTGGAAAAGAGTGTGGAAAAAAAAAACCACTAGTCTGCTTAACCCATTAAATTAAATCAGCCAGATTGTGATTGGCTTTATGGCAGGAGACGTAAATAGCATTTGAAGTAGTGGGGTGACATACGTATGCTGGTGACATTGAACTCTATTATTCCTCCTGTGAAAGAGTCAGGGTAGAAATCTAGTAAAATAATAAATAAAGTGGAGCAAAACCAAATATTATTTTATTTACATAAGAGGCTATTATATGTAATAGCATGTATAGGAATTATTGACCACCAGGACTTTGTTACCTTCTGCTGAGGTTATGGTTCATAGGCACTACAAGCCTTGAAACTCAGATAGTCTACAGAGGTTTGGGGTGGGGAGGATAGCTTAAGCTAAGGACTATCTCTCAGCCTTACTTGGTTGTTGTTTTAATTTAATATTGGAGAAGGAAAAAGTATGTATGTTGCCTTGAACCTCTTAGGAAAAGACAGTATATGGCTGAGTAATAATATTGTATCAGCTATTTTTCTTTCTAGAATGTATAGAGCTGAAACAAAAACGGTCCTATGCTGCTCCATATACTAATTTGACAGAAGTAGACACTGGGTGTGGTTGTGTGTGAGGGAGATGAATATAAATAACTAGTTTCCCCTGCATTGATCCTTTTTTGGTTTCCTTAATTTGGATTTGTTAGTACTATGTAAGCAAGAGATCATATTAAAATGGAAAAAAATCATATTCCAAAAAAGCCCTCCTTTTCCAAAGGCTCATTGAAAATAAAGGAATGGTTGTATCTGATGAATCTGCTGAAAGTAGAAAAGGCATTCCTTGTTACATAAATCATTTATGGCTCTTCGAACACTTGCATATTATGGTATTCTTCTTTAGAAAGAAGTATAACCTTGTTTAGAATTTACAATGAGCCTTGGTGGTGCAGTGATTAGAGTGCAGTACTGCAGGCTACTTCTGCTATCTGCCAGGCTGCCTGCAATTTGGCAGTTCAAATCTCACCAGGCTTAAGGTTTGACTCAGCCTTCCATCCTTCCGAGGTAGGTAAAATTAGGACCCAAATTGTTGGGGGCAATATGCTGACTCTGTAAACCACTTAGAGAGGGCTATAAAGCACTGTAATGCAGTATATAAGTCTAAGTGCTATTGCTATTGCTACAACATTTCTAATTCCTATGTAAGGGAATGTTATATTCACAGTGGCTTCATCTTGTTGTCATTCACTTTGTTGGCTCTTATCTAACAACCACTATATTATCCAGTGCTGCTTAAACATGTACCCAATCTTTCTTAACTAAGACAAGATTGAGCTATAGAAGTTGATTACATTAGTATATCGAAGATGCCTTTCTCCAAAACTCCTAATGACATTCACCTATAGAAACTGGATAGAGTTTAATGTTTACACAAACTTGGACTCATTCTCTTCAACTAAATTGAATCATAGAAGAGATTGAGAGGTTTCATTGCTGGATGAAACATTTAAAGTATCTTATCTACAACTTTTGTCTTCAAAAGATGAAACTGATCCCATGATGCAGGATAAGGCAGTTCACTTAATACCTTATTAGGACTTATTGGTGATGGGATATGGAGAAAGAACCATGCACAATTCAAGCGTAGTTGCAGGTTCCTGGCCAAACAGAATTAGTACCTATGCTGGAAACTGAGGTCCTAAACACCTTGTCAGAATTGCTAGAAAACTGGCAATTTTGTCCCTTAAGCAATTTTTAAATATGCCATAATGGGTATCTGTGACCTTCAGCATCTCATTTTAGTGGTAATTTTTAGGAAGCTTTTTTCTTGCTACACTCCATACACCCTAATTCTCCATGATTTTTGGTATTTCAGGAAATTCTGTTTTCCCATGCTCAAGCTCATACTATCAACAATTAGTGAACTTATTCCATTTTTTTGACACATGCAGAGTATTTGGGATGGAGGGCTGAACCACAGACATTTCTTGTGATATTGACCTCTCCAATTCTAAATTAATACCTTAATCAGACCACCACACCCACTTGTACTACACAGAAGCTGTGATAATATGCTAGAGTCAAGCTGCCTTTTGCCAAGCCTCAAAGGCCTATCTGAATTTAAGTTATTTGTCTCAAGTTTCTTTTTGTCTCAAGTTGAGTCAACGAATGTTCACTTTTTTCTATATGGTGGAATTTATGATCTGAGCTGTTAATGTGTTAATTTTTTAGTTAGATTAACTTTATTGACAAAGCCCTGCTGTGCTGCTTCATTCTGGAAGAGAGGAATTCCTGGGAGGAATAACTAAAGAAAGCCAGTAGTTTATGCCAAGAGGATATAATTCTAACAGAATCACCCAAGGTGTGAAGATCATCCCAGCTGCCAGCTAAAGCTGGTGGGCATCTATGTTGGGCAGCAATATAGAATATGATGGAGGAAGAAAATTGCTAAAATATCTAAAACTAAATTGCACTAAATCACTAAACAGCAAATGCATCATTTGATCCTGCATAGGAAAATGATAAATCATTCCTGTATTTTACCAAGAAAATCACATGGACAGAAAGAATAAAATGACTGACAATATATGCCACATTATTAGCCCCTTAGGTCAGATGGCACTCAGCAGGAGTGAGGAAGAACTTAAGATCTTTCACAGTGCTAACAGTGTTTTTGACATGGCTAAATTAAAGCCTTCAGAATGTTTAGTAGTTGATGTTGCCAGACAAGAAAACAATATCTGAAGCTGCAAAGAAAGAATTATAATGAGAACAAGAAATGTAAGGACCATGAATATGAGAAAGTTCAACAAAACGAAAGGTGAAATGAATCAACATTTGACATCAAAGCCATCAGAATATTGAGATGGGATGGAATAAATTTGGAAAACTTCACTTAAAAGATCTCTGTTTATAACTTCAGGATATTTAAGACAAAGAAGAAATGGCATTGTTTTCATCATTAGAAAGGGTACAGCAAAAATAATCCTTAGCCATACCAAGTATTGATCAAATAATATCAATTAGTCTTTGTGGTCAACCTTTTAATATGGCAGTTATTCAAGTGAATGCTCCAACCACTGATGCAAAAGAAGAGAAAGCTGATGAATTTTATATGGTTGGCTACATAAATCTGCCAAATAAATAAGTTCCAAGTTAAACTAAAGTGGTAGAAGCCAACCAACTTCCACACTGTGATATTGTGCATATATCCACAATTTCTTAAGGTATCACCACAAATTACTCTCTGAAATGCTGAATCTCATTAATTAGGAATGAATTTAAAGAAACTATTAAGGATGAATCTGAAAAGAGACTGCAAAGGTTCAAGAAACAGAAAAAAGCAAACTGGATGTCAGAGCAAACTGGAAATTAATATGAAGAAAGCAGAAGCCAAAGACAATAAAGACAATATTCTCTGGAAGAAACTTAACAAAAAAATTCAGAAAGCTGTTAAAAGAGACAACAAGCAGTATTGCCATGGCAACTGTAAAGACGCTAAAGATGGAAGCAGCCATGGGAAAAGAAAGATCTTTCAAGAGATCTCTGAAACTCAGAAGAAATTCCAACCTCAAACTGATATGCTAAATAATGTCAAGGGACAAAGAGAAACTGATTTAAAGAAGATAAAACAAAGATGGAAGGAGTATACTGAAATACTGTACAGCCAAGGTGTTAACATCCAAGATACCTTAGAAAATATTCCTTATTTAAAAGAACTTCTAGTATTAAACAGTGAAGTTAGATCAGCACTCTGGTCTTTATCAAGCCAAATGGCTATAGGATTTGATGAAATGCCTACAGAAATATGATAAGCAAGAGAAGAAGCATCAGTAAAGGTTATAACCAAGTATGCCAACAAATCTAGAGAACAAACTCGTGGCCAACTGGGTCGGTCTGCATACCAATAAAAAAAAGGAGACTTAACAGTGTGCAAATTATAACACTATACATTTAATTTCACAAGTTATCAAACTAATATCTAGGATCATAAAATGCAGATTACAGACCGTGTGAAAAGGTTGAAGCCAGATATTCATCTAGTTTAGAAAAGGCAAAAGAAACATAAGGCATTATTGCTGATTCATGCTGGATAATTGAGAAAGCCAAAAAAGAAGCTTCATTCGTTATAAAAGGACCTTGGATTGGGTCAGTTGTCAAGCTATGGAACATGCTCAGTTAAATGGAAATCCTAAAATATCACATTGTCCCCACTTATATACAGGTTAGGAGGCCACAGCAAGGATAGAACATAGCAGAACAAGTTGGCTCTTGATCGACAAGAGAGAGAGAGGCGGCTTGTATACTCTCCCTTACTTATCCAACTTATATGTGGAATATATACATAGGGAAGCTTAATTGGAAGGTGAATGTGCTTTTAAATTGAAAGAAGGAACATCAATAATCTCTGCTGTGTTCATGACACTACACTATAGCTGAAAATACAAATTATCTTCAAGCTCTAGTAATGAAAGTCAGGGAACACAATGGAAAAGATGTGACTAAAATGAAGTAGACTATACTAAGGTCAACATACACAGTAACCAGTCTTGGAATTAAGATAGATACTGAAGTGGTGGGTAGCTTCTATATTTTAAGGTCAATTATCAACAGGAATATGCTGCAGACTAGTACTTGGTAGAGTAACAATGAAGGCCTTGGAAAAGCTATGCAGGTACAGGGATGTCTCTATACCTACACAGATTATAATCAGAGGCAATGAATTTCCCTGTGATGTTCTATGGAAGTGAGAGTTGGACTTTAAAAAAGCAGAATAAAAAGAATATTAATTCTTTTCAATTGTGATATTGGAGGAAAGTCCTGAGAATATCATGAATACCCAAGCAAATAAATAAAAGTACCATTGTGTAAATCTTCCTAAAGGTCTCACTTGAGGTACCAATGAGCAGGTTCAAATTATCACAGTATGCACACATGACATGAAGATCTAGCTCTCTGGAAAAGTCTAGAATGCCGGGAAAGTAGTAGAAGGAAAGACCAACAAGCAAGGTGGATGGACTGAACTGCAGTGGCAATCAATTCACAATTGGCAAACCTAAAGGACAAAGCTGGGGACAGATCCACCTAGAAAAATTATATTTTATGTGATTGCCAAGAGTCAACACAAGCCTGATGGTACATGAGCAATCATCAGGGCTCATATACATTATATACACATAACTAAGGCTAGATTAAAAAAATACTTCATGTAAGGTAACTGTAGTGATTTGCCTTTTTATACCCTTGAACATCCTTTCAAAATTCTGTTGTCTCAACAGATATTTTTATAGTTTATATGTTTGATGAGTAAGTAGCATTTGGGCAACTCATGTCATCACTGCCAGAATTCTATGAAAGATCAGGATTAGCAGCAGATTTTATCTAAAAAATAGTGTTGCCTATATGTGAATCTATACATGACTTCTTCATGCATAAAAATAGATGTATATGATTGATGTATATGATTGATACATCAATGTTTTTACTTTGGCCCCAATGACTGAGGAAACATACTTTTCTACAGACAATATAATTCATTGTAGTCTAAAGCCCATACTTTTGGTACAATCTAGCCAAGCACAAGAGGGCTTTTGTATTTGTATCATCACTAAATAATATTTGTTCTCCGTTTTGACATCAGACAAAGATACCCTGGATCAGTTCATTGTGTATTCCAAGGATCCCATATCCTCTTCAGGAGGCACCTAGAATTATAAGTATTTATTTATTTAGTATAAAACACTAAATAATATTGAGGATAAGGCTTATTTGACATGATGGCCCAGGTCTTCCCTGCTGACGATGGCCCAAGCTGTACAAGATGGTTTAACAGAGTTTGACTTTTCAGTGTCTTCCAATGTATTGTCACAGGATATTAAAGTTTCTTGCAGAAATTGATCTGCTCTTATCAACCCTATGGATACAATGAAAAGGATAACTGTGAAGATTTTCCACATGTAGCAAGGCATCTGCCATGCCAACGAATTATTGGGCTCAAGCATCCTGTTAGTCAGAGCTTCTAAAACCATGGCAGGTGCTGCGAGCGCCTGTTGTCAGGCCTACTTATTTAGACTTGGAATTTTTGGATGAAAGATTGTTTCGCATGAAAGATGTCAAGAGTGTCAACTAGTTGTAGATTTTTCTGTTTATAATTGTAAAATGTATCTTGCTTACAGTGCATATTTAAATTTTGGGTTCATTTATATTAACATTTATATAGCAGGAGAAAATCTCAAGTAAACATCTTGAATGAACTCTGTGACATCAAGTTATTGAAGCATAAAGGATGGGGAATTAGAGCAGCTGCAAGTGTAGCACACAAATCATGAAAGCATACACAAGCCCTTACTTTGAAAACTCCAGTCAAATAATTGCTACATATGTATTAATAATGTTGAGATCCATAAATCCAATAGTCTCAATCTTGAACATTCCTGGGAATTGATGTTTCTTGCAACATACCTTATTTTCAGGGATACTGTGAAGAGCTGTATAGAAATTTATTTTATTCGGAGGAAACTCTATACATCAAAATGTAGTTAACTGGGAATTGCTGCTGAAGATGGATTGTTAGTTGGCTCTGACCTCTGGGCTCTATTATGTCAAAGAGGCCCACATTGCTCAAGATCTTCTGAGAATATGGCTTACCCAAAGGCTTTACCATGAATAGGCTATTAATTTACTTCACACACACTCTTAATGAGACTCAAAAAAGTGAAAGTCAAAGTGATGGCTCTTGATACTGGTCCCTAATGCATCACAAGTGTTTTGACAGCTAGCCATGGTCCAGATTACCCAGAGCTTTGCTCCCTGAACAGCAATACTTTTGCTATTACAGTACTACTCCATTTATTTAGCAAAGACAAGGTATATAACAGAACGGTTTTTCCTTCACGGACTTCATTGCCTTTTAGGAAATCTGTGGTGGGGCTTTATGTTGGAGTGAAGTAGTGAGTATGCAGTGAAAATAATGCATGATCTTATCATTAGCATGTAAGCAACATGAGCAGAAGATTGATGATAAAAGGTATTTCAGGTACAGGATATCAATACTCTAGATCTCTTTCAAGAGTTTGGCTGTTACTAATGATTCCAGATTTTCCTCATCTTTCCTGTTAAATCCTCTCTCCCACTTCCTGTCATTTCCTAAATCCTGTCCCTATTTTCCCCGATTTATCACTTCCTTTTTCAACTTCAAATCTTTTCACTTTAAGTTTTTCTCCTGCTATTCAGTTTTTGATAACATGCTTTGCAAATACATCCTACCTTGCCTCTCTCCTACAAATATTTTGTTTCTTTTGTATTTAATAAATTGCTTCCCCCATGCCTTCCTTCTTTCATTCTTTTGAAAGAACAGATAAATTTAAAAGCTTTTTACTACTTTTAAATCCTTGGAACTTACAAAAATTCCATTTCTCTTTTTTGCTTTTGGTTTCCTTTGAATTTTTTTTAATTATACATAATTATTATTGTCCTTTGTGTTTTCCTTGCCTTCCTACCCTCTAATCCACCCTGATGTGGCTGTTGCTTTAATTATTTCCCATTCATTTCTTTTTATTCCTTGCCTCCCTTCCCCCACCCCCACCCCTTTGTCTCTTTGTCATCCAAACCTCACCCCGACCCATTTCCAAT